>OZ022578.1:21257988-21555488 GCA_963669155.1 Arbacia lixula | reverse complement strand
AGCATAACTCTGCGAAGTAGGTCCCTAGACTGAAGACGACGACGCCCTCATCGCCAGAACTCTGCAGGAAAACTTCCAGATCATCATCATCGAGCCGTTTCGCTGGTCCCGAGGTTAAGCCTCCGACCATGATAATGTTCGGCATCAGCGGAAACGGATACTCCGCCGCAAAATCAGAGCTGGTGAGGTGAAGGTCAAAGGCCTTGTGGCGATAATCGTTTGGCATGGGGAACTCGGAATCGAGGTCGTATTCGTGCTGGATGGTGCTGAGGCCGCCGTAGATGATATTCCTCCCTAGGGAGCGGAGAACAGCTACGTTGAGCACATTCATGACCCTGACTAGGAAGGTCATGGGGACGGCTTGCCCGCTCATGTACGACGGCATGTAGGACGGGTTGAACGGGCTCCCGGCAAAGTCAAAGAGAAACTGCATGGGAGCTGTTGGTGACGTCACAACGGCCCGGATATTAGAGTTATTAAAATTGCGGGAAAGGTATGCCTTGATGAACAAACCGCAGGGCCAAGTGATATCCATGACTATTGCATCAAGTTTTGCCAGTCTTCTCATCATGGACTTATCGTTCAGAACCGCACGACACGATTCTATGTTCATGGAGATGAAAGGCGGTATCCCCAAGATAGAATCCAGGCTTCTCGCTGAGCTCTCGAAGCTACTCGCCAACAAGCGGCCAAAGGTCTCCTTCACCAGCTAGGTGCGGACGACCGGGGACGGAGAAGCCCTCGAAGCGGAAGAGACGCGAGAGCTCCGGGTCCTCGGCCCTGTGGGCAAACTCCTCGCTGATGAGGAGGGTGACGTTGTGCCCTCTCTCAACCAGGCGCCTCGCGATGGGCAGTTGGGACAAAACATGGCTCCCCTCGCCGAACATCCAGGAGAAGAGGATGTTAGTGCCGTCACAGCACGCCGCCATCAGGCACACCATAACAACGAGGAAATTCTTCATCATTATGATTGGACTCTCGGATGAAAGAGCAACCTAAATCATGCACACGGACATGACGGAGAGCCAATATCGCTTCAGAAGTATAGGACATAAGCCCGTTCAATAGACATTGATATGATTAAAAAGCACTGATACCAAGGAGGTTTGATAATGCGTGTTTTGAGCTGAGCTCCTTGCCCTAACCATGAACCCTATCTTTTGTACCATGGGCTATTACACCGCTTGTTCCGATGTGTATATACATGAATACAATAGGGATCGCTATTCAGGTTGTGGACTTTACCCTCGAAATGAACTTAACCTTCCGCTCGCAGTCTGACCCACAGCCGCGGAGAGAATTTACTTTCACCCAAACCGTTTCACATGCAGCAAACGGCTGAACATATGAAATGGTGCCCACCATAGACGTATTCATGGTAGGTAGTGTCCATGGATGTGTTGATCACTTGACCATGGCGTTGTTGACTTCATACAAAGTAAATGCTCGATCCTGATAGTACCATGCACCGGAACAAAGAAGGACGCGTGATGGCGCTCGTCAACAATCTGCTATCGGATTCATCAGATTGTGCAAAATAGCACGCATTGCGTTGCTTGCGAACACCTATATTCATGTACGGTAAAATCTATGATTAAAAACAAATGTATGTACATGATGTATAATATATACATGAACACATCAAGTCATAACCAAGCGGCTTCAGTAGTGCTATCATTACAATAATGATTATCTATCTATAAACTTAAAAGGAAAGAATGAATTAATAATTTTATTTGAATAGAATAATTCATTGATACATTAGAAAAAATGACATTCAATAATCTGTAGTCATATTCCGCTACTATCACATAAATATAACTCTTGTGTTGTCTTTTAAACATAATAGAACAGTTTCACACAATTATTTTTGCTGTCGTTATTATTGTGATTAAACATGTTTGTTCCTCTCTTACGATATATTACATTATTCACATTAAAGGAAACACGACACTGGCTTGTAGTCATACAACATTTTTTTTTCTTTCAAATTAAGCATTAAGCCTTTTTATTAAGGTAAAATATGTATCCTACCTTTCAATATCTGTTCCTTCAGATACCTTCTAATTAAGAGAAGAAAATCACTCATTACCTCTACACAGTTAGCAGATAGGAAGGGTGAAAAGGGTAGACCACGTAGCAAGCTGTTGTATTCTTGCCAAGTAATGTAAGAATGAGGTATATTATGTCTATACTACTGTATTAACAACCCAATGATATCATACACGCACTCGCCAAGTATACTATACTACAGGCAATAATGTATGTTTACACAGCGCAAACGCAATGCATGTATGGGCCAGGCGATGCGCGCATGTATAACCCTCCGCACGCACGAGCGAGGGGGCGGGCGCACATGAAATGACTTCCGCAAGCACACTAATGCATTATGCATGATCAAATATGCATATGTATTTCTGTAAAATTGCAACACGTGAACAGAAATGAGGAAATAAAACATTGATGTTATTCTTCTATTTTCTTGACAACCATGTGATACTTGTAAAATATATGTGTCATTAGATATGATCTAGTCAAAACATTGCAGAATACAAACAACATTAAAAAGAACTACATTAATAAAGTACTAACCATTATGATCTGTATTAAATATATGACATGATATAATAACATCTTCATAACATATGATTAGTGCGGTCCGGAGGTAATGGCATAAACCCACATTGATACTTGAATTCTCTCAAATGGAATAGTCTGATACTTACGCCATCACCGCTCATTGACCGTTTTGCTCATTGATTTAAATGATTTATTTAAAAAAAAAATGAAAGAAGTTGACGAAATGATACCGAGAGATACCGCAAGGGCTGATTCAGCTTGCGATATCTTGATAGGCGGCATGCATGTGGGGAAAATCAGGAAAATTCAGTATAATTAAGAGCATACCGGTAGCACAAGGTCGACTGTGATACATGTACTAGATGTTAAAAAGAAAACACCTTTTACAACACGAATCAAAGTTATATTGCATTAGAAGTTTAAAGGATGTCATATTTTCCGAAGCAGGTTCTATCATTTCATAATTTCATCTGCTATCAATAGGGGAATTAGTAAGATATATATTTGATACAGGCAGACAGGGTGTGACAGAATATAAGAGGAAGGGTGGATGGGGTGGCAGTTGAAAGAGAAAGGAGGTGTGTGAGAGGGGAGAGAGAGAGAGAGCCTGTGTGTGTATGTGTACGTGTGTGTGTGTATGTGTGCATGTTTTTGTGTGTATATCCACCCTTCCTCTCATATTCTGTCACACCTGTCTGCCCTGTATCAAATATATACCTTACTAGTTCCCCTATTGATCTCTTCCTCTTCTATTTTCGTTGTCTATTGTCGCATTCCCATTTGATAGATGAAATTAAATACCTTATTGTATCATAAGTTGATATCAAGCTAATGATATCAAAATCCAGAACGCAATTTCCTTATTTTACTCATGTTGCTGTTTGGAGATGGAAAAATAAAGATGTGTAAATACCGTTGTAAATGAAAAAATACATTGTTTGAACACATTTCCCAGAATAAAGAAACTAAAAAAATGGCTCTGATAAGGTTTAAACTAACCATTACATTTCATGATCTGAAATTTTGAACAGGTCCTTTAAGTTTATAGTCTAGTACTACATGTGGATCCTTGCACTGAGCAAATAATTCTGACCATCAAAATCTACAAAACTCAGCAAGATCAACACTTTTATCAATAGTATTTATTGTCAAAGTAGTAAAAAGGGACGATTAAGTATAAAACTTGATGATTACATCGAATCATCTATGTGTGCATATTTGAAAAGGAAACTGAGCCTACAAACTTGACAAAGTCATATTGTTCATCCCGTATGTGAACAAAACCTTCATGTCGTATATACTTGTAGTTCATGCAATGACTTATTGATTTCATTTCCTCCTTGTTTCTTATTTATTTTCGGTTTAAACACCGAAAAGTAAAGCTACGAAGTGTTGTGTGCAAGTCCAAATAACATAAAAATCCATCTTCCTCTTAATCCTTTGCCTTTTCTGTTTATATCCAATAAAAGGAACAAATACTCTGAAAGATTACAACCGCATGGTTTTCCCGAATACAAAGATTTACCATTTCATATATATATAAGTGTATAACGGCAGGTATTCAACTTAGTACAGGTTTAGTACATGGTTAGCGTTAAACCTCTGCTTAGAATATGGGACAAGTAGTATTCATATTATATGTTTTAACTGCAAAGAAGGGATCCAGCTACCTTTAAGCAAGTCACTGTTTCTGGGGCATGTCGTTTATGATATGGTTTATTGTGGAGACGCCTGGCCAGGGATCTCGATGTCAGATTATCGAACGCCCGAGGAGGGGGCTTTGGTCATGGGGACAAATAGCTGTCCATTAATTATTAGCGGATTGCTATGGAAATCCGTCGGGCGCCCATGTGATCGAGACAGTGTTATGTGATATTTTATCAAAATGGTAAAGCTGAGATCGCTTCGCTCCATATACATTGATCAGCGGATCTAGACTTCTTTATTTTATCTTCTTGCGTTGTAGTAATCTAATTTCCTTCATTTATAGCAGTATAGATTACACAAATTATTCAGCCTTTGTTTTTAAGTTAGTCGTCACTTCTTTTCCGGCCACACCCCCTCCCCCTTTCTTATCCCCGTTCCACGTTAAAGCTCATCGAATGTTTTTTTTTTCTAGCAAAGAATGATCACTTAAATACTCTGTTCTCTAGTATAATCATGCCGATGTGGTTGGTCTTTACCAACATACCCATTTGAATGATATGATATTCAATTCTGAATGGGGGAATTATATCGACCCATATATGAAAACAGTCTTTGCATATTATTTGGTTTCAACATGGAACACACTTAGCCTACATTTGAAAATCAATTCATCACAAGCCTGTGTTATTTAACGATAGAGCTGAGCACTGGCAACGGAACTTTGCAAGTTTCCTTCTCTGTATTTTCTCTCTCCCTCGGTTCTCCTTCATTTTGTTCCCTCCTCACCTCTGTCTACAATCTCTCTCTCTCTCTCTCTCTCTCTCTCTCTCTCTCTCTCTCTCTCTCTCTCTCACACTCCCTCTCTCTCTCTCTCTCTCTCTTTCTCTCTCTCTCTCTCTCTCTCTTTCTCTCTCTCTCTCTCTCTCTCTCTCTCTCTCTCTCTCTCACACACACACACACGCACGCGCGCGCTCACGCACACACGCATATAAATTGTTAACAGACACAAACCCATATCATCACTCTCGAGATCGTTGTTTTTCTCACTATTACTCTTTTTCTGTGGTCGGCGTATATGACCAATGTTTGTGAAAAGAAAAACACTGAAAACGTGAATGTGAATCTGAAGGAAAGAGATTGTTGATGTTTTCTTTCTCTTATTCTCACTACTTACATCAACTACAATATTCTTAATATTGTCAAAGCATTTACTCTTCTTCACATTTTCACTTTGAGAGGTGAATTCATACGGTCCTTTCATAAGTACTCCACATAGCATATATAATATGCCTAGTAAATGCAAATACATGACTGTTTATTGTACCATTCGTCAACAAATCTTTATGCGTTCAACGTGAGGCACGGGAAAGGGAATACTTTTTCATGAACACAGTTCGAGGCGAATACAAGAGCGCAGTCATGATTCTACAGAGACGAGTAGGATCTAGCACCGTCAAATGTGAAGTGAGCCATCTACTGTTTAAACATTCACAGGATAACGCAAGGGTTCACAGATTCCAAAAGTTAGTTAGAACGTATTTTTTTTTTGCCAATGTGTGGCAAAGAAACCAGAATCGTCGTCCTTTACAACCCTTTCCTCCTCGCCCCCTCCTCCTCTTCCTCTTCCTTCTATTTTTCTTCTTCTTCTTCTTCTTCTTCTTCTTCTTCTTCTTCTTCTCCTTCTTCTTTTTCTCCTTCTTCTTCTTTTTTTCTGGTCCATCCTCCTTGCTCTCCATCTCCCTTGGACATATCTTAATAATCATCAAATCCAATGACCATAAGTTCAATTACCGTGATTTAGAAAGCAACATCAGAAGCCATACACATTTATTAAAAGGAGAGGCGGTGGAATACGCGCTGCACAGATTCGATAGTTGGTAAAAACGCTGACTTAAAGAAAGGGGCTAGCGTAACCGACCATGAAGGGGTGGGAGAAGAGGTGGGGGTTGATTTAAGATCTAAATAGAAACACTTCCCTGGGTATTTAAAGATGTGCGCATAACTGCATATTGCGTCACTAATGATAACATTTAATTCGATCGGTGTTTAAGCTCAGCGTTCCTTACATCCTTCTCTATTCGACCGAAGCTCGACAGGAATCTACAGTTCCTGAAGTGCGGTGATCATAATTATCAAAGTGTGCTCACTCCGAGCGAAAGCGCATAAAAATATTATTGTTAAGAAAGCACCACAGGCACGTATGCGCCACATCAAACATTATTTATCCTTTATGCTTTTTGGTAAGTGAGCGTGAAATAAGTGGACAGTTTTAGTTTTTTTGATTTATTTTGCATGTCGAGTGAGAGTAAATATAAACGTATTTGAAAGAAAGTCACCTAAATTCTCGGGGAGCAGTCGCCATCTCTATAGAGGAGGCAAACATATGTATCAGGCATGCGAGAGGCACTTATGATTATTTTGTGCCGTATTCCATATCAAAGGAGGGCACAACTTTGATTGGATGGAAGGGAGGGGGGGGGGGCATGATTTATATATCACAGCGTGTAGGGGCAATATTGTGTATTATAATCCTATCGTTATCGACAGGGAAACATACATATTATTTCAACAAAAGAAGCACGAGTTTGAAGTTTTCCGTTTTCTATTGCGAACTGGGGCACATTCTTTCTCGCTTGAAGAATACCATAAAAGACCACTTTCCCCTCAAGAATAGCGGCGCAATATAGGCCGAGGGTTCAATTGCGTTGACATACCTGGCACAATACGAAAGGCGGTGCAATACCAGATGGACACTTGCATTTTTGAGGAGACTCTTTTCTATCTTGAAAGGTCGCAAATATCACAGGTAAGCCAGTCTATCTCTTTCGAGTGGGCACCCATTCCTAATTTCAAGAGGGGCTCTTGAGTTCTGGCAGAGCAATTTATAATCTCAAGAGGGGATATATTTACTTCGGCCAGAAGGGCACTTCTGATGGCCTGGCAAAGTGTGCGCGTGTGGGGTGGGGGTGGGGTGGGGGGGGGGGACAGGGGGCGCTTGTCCTGGACACCCCTTCTTGGTTTAAGGCAATTCACTCTGCTTTGAAAACATCAACATAGCTGTAGTTTTTAGATAAGTTGCGTGAAAATGTTCCAAATATTTTTTAAGGGAAGAGGAACCCAT
Organism: Arbacia lixula; assembly: GCA_963669155.1. Taxonomy (NCBI): domain Eukaryota; kingdom Metazoa; phylum Echinodermata; class Echinoidea; order Arbacioida; family Arbaciidae; genus Arbacia; species Arbacia lixula. Next base: position 21,548,140 of record OZ022578.1, on the reverse strand, counting down.
CTCTTCCGGCAGCTGCAGCAAATGCAATGCCCCAATTCTAGTCGAAAATAGTTTGACTTGAATCGAAAATAACTCGACGTTGTTCCAAAATAGTCTTGACATTGATCGCTGAGCACAAGGCAGCGCTATTTTGCCAACCGATCCCAAACCCCCGAACCCACGAGCATCTTCCCGTCTTTCCTTGAGCCGACCGAAGCCGACAAAGGAAAGATGAAGCCTTTGACAGAGGAAGCCGACATTGGGCAAATGGTCTTGGCTTGTTAATTGCCCCGATACGAGATCAGGATTAAACGACGGAGTTGAGATTTGTCGTGGGAGAGAGCTTCGGGTGCTTGTGTGAGAGAGGATCGAAAGGGTAGTCGGATGGGGTGGGGGAGGGGGAAGGGGAGAATGAGATACGCTACATGAGAATGGGTGAGCGGGGATTGTACAAAAGACGACGTGAGAGATAGAAGGACATATACTTATGAAGGAATGATATAGAAACGTTAGAAATAACAAGAGAGAGAGAGAGAGAGAGAGAGAGAGAGAGAGAGAGAGAGAGAGAGAGAGAGGGGGGGGGGGGGAGAGACATGAGTGGTTGAATGGCAGAATTACGTAACTTGGAAGAAAAATCAATCGAGACATAATTGGAAATTTTAATAAGGAAGGACGAAGAGAGCAATAGAAAAAGGATGCGTGCGTGCGTGTGTGTGTGTGTGAGTGAGTGAGAGAGAGAGAGAGAGAGAGAGAGAGAGAGAGAGAGAGAGAGAGAGAGAGAGAGAGAGAGAGAATTATTTCGGACGATAGATAAAATAGGAAAGAGTGGGAGAGGGGAAGAGAAAACAGACATGGGGTGGGGAAATATGGTTAGCGGAGAGAGAAGGTAGTGGAATGAGAAGAGAATAGATATGGATGATTAATTAAGACGCTCGTGGGTTTCAACAGACGCACCCAGCTATCTTTTTCTCATCTGTTGAGGAAGACCAATCTCTTTCAGTCATCTGCAAGATGTGCAGTGTACTATACTGGGCAAAAATTATTCAAGTTGCAATCCAAAATAGTTCGGCATCGGTCTAAAGCAGTTTGCCTTGCATCAAAAATAGGTCGACATTGGTCGTTAACAATTGAAATTTGAACATAGAGCGCGAGAGGCAGAAATAGAATAGACGATAGAACGGGAAGAAAGGACAACGGTGATTTGTAACGAAGGATAAGTAATAAAAAATGAAGAATTAGAGGGAACGAAAACAAGAGTTAAATGGAAATGGAAAAGTGTGAAGAAAATGAAAAATAGGAAAGAGACAACGGGAAAAAAATCATCAGATTCAACCCCCCCCCCAAAAAAAAAAAAAAAAAAAAAAAAAAAAAGCGGGGGGAGAACAAAAAAGATTCATTCAAGATGGATAGCCCTTTCACAAAAGGCATAACACCTAGTACAAATAAACAGAACGCCACGTACACTTAGGTTATGAGTGCAACACGATGACCTCCTGCTTAGCTAGAAACGTTGTGGTGCAGTGGTTGGGAACTGAGGTCTCCGGTTCAAGCCCACGACACCTGCGTCCTTCAGCAAAATACTTACATGTCATCCACGTCGCTGTTCCCCAACCTGGGGTTGTTTTACCAAGCTGTTCTTAAGCTACGAACGACTTCACGCACGACTGCTGACATGCTCTTGTATTTAATTAGATTCTCAGTGATTTTGGTCCCCATCATTTGATCTTTGTACATCAAAATTCTTGTTGCTAATTAGCGTCAGAATAAAAAGGTTTCATTTGTCAAATTTGATAAGAATTATTGGAAATTAAGTTCCACTATTTTCAAACAGGAACATCTCATTTAGCACAAGAACAGGTCCCCAGTCGTGCGTAAGGTCGTTGGTAGCTTACAAACAGCTTGGTGAAACACCCCACGGTGTACAATTGTTGACCCTGTAGGAATGGAATGAGTGAGCCTTACTGGCAAGCATGATGCGGGATGCTCCCCTGGGATTGGACAGGGGTCACAAAGATCTACAAGCATCTGATGCCTGAGGTATAGATATTGGACAGCGCTTACAGGGTCCTGTTGCATAAAACTTACCACTGGTGGTAACTTTGCTATCAATGGTAATTTCTATGGAAACCTTGAATTTGATTAGCTGTCAAGGTGAGTTCCCATGGAAGTTACCATTGAGGGCAGAGTTACCATTATTGGTAAGTTTTATGCAACGGGGCCCTGATGATACTATTTCATAGCAGGCGCTATATAAACATGTCGAATACAAGGTATCACTATAATCACCATGAGAGGATTGAACTGATTTGAATTTATTTCCACATATCAACATAGAATATACAAGAACATAAAATGATGCATATACAAATAAATGCATAGAGAGGGACATTAAGAAGATGAATAGAATGCATTTAGAAAAAAACACAAATCAAAACATTGCTTGTACACTTGAATAACAGAAAATTGATAACATATTACAATGTGTGTGTGGGGGTGGGGGGTGGGGGGGGGGAGCCTACAAAAAAGCGAAGCTTGTAGGGTTATAGGCTCCCCGTTACAATACATGAAATTACATAATATTGTTTAATACAAAGATTTATACATCTGTTAAATTTAAAGGTGCTGTGAAGGGGGGGGCAAAAGAAGAAGAGGAAGAAGAAGAAGAAGAAGAAGAAGAAGAAGAAGAAGAAGAAGAAGAAGAAGAAGAAGAAGAAGAAGAAGAAGAAGAAGAAGAAGAAGAAGAAGAAGAAGAAGGAGAAGAAGAAGAAGAAGAAGAAGAAGAAGAAGAAGAAGAAGAAGAAGAAGAAGAAGAAGAAGAAGATAGAGTGAGAGTGATAGAGTTATGAGAGCTAAAGATGAAGGGCATACGTAGGATTGACAGCTCTGGATGAAAAATTCACGTGTGAAGCACACGATGAGTTAACCTTCTTGTTACCATGATTGCGACGAGTATCCAATTGTGTAAAGAATTAATGAACTGTTTGTGGCATAGTTCTTAACCCTCTGTTTGCCAGACAAAATGGCGCTCTATGGGAGTTGTGTGTATTACTTGTGAATGAATACACGTGTGGCACTCAAAAGGTTAAAGGGTTAACGTATGACTCGTCATTTCTTCATGGAGGCTTAAAGAACCTCCGAAATAAGAAATTATGACAAAAAATACATTTACCACTTCTATTTACTTAGTCACACTAATGTTATTAACGTTGAAATGAAAAAAAAAGAGATTCTCCAATATTATATCAGCGATGTATTTCCTGCAATAATCGTGTTTTCAGTTGGTGTGATCAATCTTCCGTTATGGAACTTTATGTTGCCTGGCAACCAAACAACATAATGAAACATTAAAGTATTCACATCAAATCGCTCACTTCCCTTTGGATTTCAACAGAGTGAATTGAAAATCACACACACTCCCACGAATTTCACTCAATATAGATTAAGCGCTTTCCAATTAAAGTCTGCGGTATGACTGGTATGGCTGGCGTACTGTGTCTGGTTCATTTCGCCAGCAGGCACGTTATCCTTTGCTACACGTGCTATTTAATCGCAGTGGTTTGCTCAACATCTTCTTGAATTCATTTTGACGTTTTACATTGCTGAGACTCGTACAATGAAACGGAAGGCCGACAATGACATACGTGGTAAGCTGAGACCAAAATTCCCTAAACTCATTGCGGAAATATCGACTGGAAACTAAATGAATATTATTTTCTTTTGCGACGATTCAAACTGAAACTATATATGTTAAGATATATTGTAGGCTGATTTTAGAGTAATATCAGTATTTCATTCTAAGAAGTGTGAATGAAAGTTTAGAACATTCAGTTTGAAATCAAATTTGAAGTTTCAAAGAAGGTAAGAGAGACAAAAGAGAACTAAAAGGATCCAGACCTATTGTGGGCGTATCAAATGGAAACGAAATAAATACCATTTTGTAAATGAAAAAGAAAAAAAGTGAAAATATGTTGATGTAATGTGAGAATACGTAATACTGTTTTTCATTTTCGGAAATGGGAAAAACGAAAGTTGAGAGCGGTAAATTCGACAACAAACTTGAAATATTAAATGCAATGGACATTGACAGAGGAGAGAAGATTAAGAAATAAGAAGGCAGGAAATACGTAAGACTTTTCTGTTTTTGAAATGACTTTAGGTGTGTTTCGTATACTAGCAATGCCTTCATATTAAAAGAAAAGAGAAATGGGTATATGATCACACCCACAATTTAAATTGATGTTTTGGTAGGTAGTCCAAAAATGAAGTCTTAGACGTAGACCCTTACATTAACTATGCAATTTTAAACATGTGATCGACTTAATCTAAGCAGTACTGGGTACAGGTAACATTCTTACGAAGCACTCTATGTGATGAGATATAATTAAAAGAGAAACGGAAGACATCAATCGTAGCTTGAATTTTCACTTTGAATTTGAAAAAAGCTAATCCTTCGAGGCACGCTACAAAAAAGTGTTTTTTATGCATTATTTTGATTGTACGCCACTCTTAGGTTTCATGATATTCTGTGATCGAAATGAGTGACGAAAGGGGAAAAAGCACATACTGCTTGATTTCCACGTGATAATTTTAAAGCACCCATCTCTCTATTTTCACCCCTCCACTCCTTCCTAGATACCACCAGTACACGTTATTGCAAATAATTGAAGCAACGCATGTGACGACTGTTTCTTTTTATCAACATGATCAAGAATGGCGACGGAGGTGAAGAAAATAGTAATTGCTCTTTCTGATGGCCGTATTTTGAAGAGAGGCATCTTCGAAGATTTAGTGCTATATGTTCACGCAGATATGTTTTTGTCAAATTCGTAAAACAGATTACGAGAGGAGATGAAGGATATCATTCTAAGCTTCAATATTATATAATATATTTGCAGACGCCGATGGGCCGATGATCATATCTCCATTTCGTAACTGCGTTGACAAGCACGTGATTCTATGGTTTCTCTCACATTCGTCAGGTCCGTTCACATTAAGGCGGGCTTTCGCTGTGGCTTGCCATAAATATACCTGTGTTAAGCCTTTGCACATTATTTCGCCTCTTGCGGACGGATACTTCGACTTGGCATTCCTACATTGCTGTGAACGCAGAATGTTCAGGCTATGCCGCAGCGGTAAACCGCTCACGTAAAAGTGCCGTCGGCAAGCAGTAGCTGCAAACCGCTTCCATGTGAACAATCCTCTAATTCAACACTGCCATCGCATCTATCTACCTCTCATACCAGTTTCCTTTTCTCTGCCGCTATGTTTCATGCTAGCTAAAGGGCCTATCGCACATTTCTTACGGGACCTTAAAGCGGGCTTGATTCGTCTTTCTGATATCACCTCAGGGGTCCCAAAGGGAGGGAGCTGAACCCAATAAAGCGACCGGATAATGGCATATAGAGTGCTCGTTGGTCCCCGAATGGGAGCAGCTAAAATTATTCCCTTTTTAGCCCATAGTTAATAGGCTGTTAACCGATCCTCCAGGGAATTGGTGAACTTAAGAATACATATCGGCCAAACAATATTCCTCATTACAATGTGTTGAATTTTGAAGCGCGATGCCCCCCCCCCCCCCATGAGGCACTTAAGATGCGAAGCTGAAGTGAGATGTTGAACGAGTTATGAAGACATAATGTGGTTAAATATGATAGTAGAAGTCGTTTCATGCTTTTATATAAGATGTTCTTTTCCTTATCGTCCCTTGCCAATTGAAATATATTTTTGAAGATGAGACGTCGTTCTTACTTTGTTCACTGCTCCTGAAAATCCTTGGCTTCCGTATTTTTTTTTAGCTTTTTTTTAATCTATTTATTTATTTATTTATTTATTTATTTATTTATTTATTTATTTTTTTTTTTTTGGGGGGGGGGGGGGGCGTGATATGCTCTGCTTAACATGCTTAATGTTGATGGAATGTACATGATCTAATTAATTTATTGACTGCACTGTTGAACAACCGTAGTGATATTTTCCCAATGTGCCTCAATGATTTTTTTTTTCAGTAAGCAAACAAACCAGCAAACCGCCCGTCTTTAAAGTGTTTTAAACTATGAAGAAACTGGCAATACATTAACGAACAACGGGATGATTATTCTCTGTCATGTATATAGTATTATCGTTAATATTCCGCATAACGCTCATTTAACATCACATGATCACGAACACCACAACTAAACTCCTCTCCTCGCACCTCCCACCCCCCCCCCCCCACCCCGTATATAATCAAAGATAGTATAAGAACCAGGCCGTAATAATTACAAATGTATTGTTGTTATTTGTAAATACTGTAAGACATATGATCAATTTATATATTCTCATACGGAGTCCAATATTCACAAGCCTTGGACTTCTTCTTGCCATCTTTTTGGGCCCCTCCACAGAAAATATTGTTGCTATGAATTAAGTGTGTTTATGTATATGTTTTGTTTCGTTTATTGTACCTGAATTTACATTGTTTTTACATTGTTGTTGTTTTTCGTGGAAAATATATTTAATCCTTAAATCCTTGGATCCTTACCAAGGAAATTACAATTAAAATACCGGTTATATCAATATACCCGTTCCGGGCTCAGAATTAAGAAGAAACAAAAAATCAATCCCACATTCCGGCACATATTGGATGAGTGATTGTGCCCGTCTTATATTAAGGTTTGATTAACCGTTTCGACGTGTCTTACGCTCATTTTCGTTTATTCATTCTCGTGAGCAAAGTGCCCGCCCCCCCCCCCCCGCCCCCGCCAGCAAAACAGCAATATCACGAACTTACGATAAGATGCCTATCGTTGTCTCGTCCTATGGCGCCTATATTTGGTGACGTAAGTGAATACTTTGAACGTTGCGAGCATGTAAGGATGTACGTTCTAAGAATTGGGGCTATCGCTATGATCGCTCAAGATATCGGTATAAATTTGCAAGTACCGTCTGCGCGTCTGTAACGCAAGCGCGGTAAAGTGGACGGAGTGTAAGGGTCCCCCTTTCACCACCACCACCAGCAGCAGCACCACCACCACCACTACCACCATTTATACCAACAAATTACATGTAATTGCTATATTTGTCGTTTATCTTGTCTATGTGAAAAACCTATGGACGGTGAACGATGACCATCGTCCACGTGAAAAATATGGAGCCCCCCCCCACCCATCCCCCGATACCTCCTCCCAGACACCATCGCCACCCGTTGTCACAAATAATTAAATCGACACCCGTTACGACTTTCGTAATCGAGAATGTCGACTGAGGTGAAGAAAAGAGTACTTGATCGGTCGGATAGCCGTATTTTGAGGAGAGATTTCTTCGCAGATTTGAGCTTTCCAGTCGGAGCTGAAATTAAATGATATTGACGTTCTCGAGTAATGTTGCAGAGCCAATGAAGGTCGTCACCTTTTCGTCTTCTTTGTGCTCCCTTAAATGTCAGGTTGCCATTTTGCCGGTCAAAAAAAAGGAAGAATCAAACTACCAGGAAAAAAAAACGGTGATAGGGCTTCTCTTACAATAGTCATCCAAAGCTGAATTTGAGCGGAACTATTGATTGCTAGATTTCGAGTAGGTTTTTGAAATTTGGGATGGGTCGTCCCAACTTTACCGGTTCATGTATCCCAGAGACCGAGACATGTTGCCTAGAGAACAGCACACATGACGGCTCCTCGCATCCCAGTGGTGCGTTGATGCGAGCAGGGCACAGCTGACCGAAGTATTGGCCGGTGCATGGTCGTTACGAAACGGCGTGTTTGAAACGTAAACAAGCGAAGCTCTAACCGAAACGTCATACATGTTATCGGTAGGGTATACTACTGATCCGTGTCGATTTCATGACTTTTGTGAAAGGAACGCACTTCCTTTAAAGGTAATGCATTCCTCTTGAACACAACAACAAATTATGTAAGATAATGCGTGCATCACAGGTATTAGGTCTTACTAGTACTAGCTTACTAGTATTTTATGGGTTGCAGAATCCGTCGTTTATGTTACCATGCAACCACAAATATGTCTGGACACATATATTATCATTCCTCTTATCTCCTTTCTCTCACTCCCTGCTCCCCTACCTTTTATATAACCATCATTGATTAATAAACCTCACCCCACCCCACCCTCTCATCCTCCTGTTTAGCAGCCACGGCTGTATCTCCGTGCTACACCCATCTCACTCTATCTCACGTCTGCGGTCGCACAATAGATGAAATGTATCTCCGGGTTTCAACTGGTCCGCTCCCATTCGGGAAATCTCTCTCGTCTGTAATTTCAGTTGCCTCATTTCCTGCCGCTGCGAGTTAAGATGCTTCCGTGAAACGAGTGTTTCATCATTTTATATTTCCCTGAAGTCTGATCGTGTAGAATATAAAGCAGATCGGTAGTAGTAGTTTGCATGAGTAAACCCTATTCTAGTCAGTCGGTCGATAAGTACAGCTTCCAGCTGTCCTATTTGACACGCTCCGATGTGATCACCCCAACCACTTCTATGTTCAATGTTGCGACATGATTTTGACCGGTGGGGAACAGAGCTGAGAACGTCGACGGCAGAGCATTGGAAGAATTAATGACATGAATAAGTCATTGGTGTGAAATGGAGTCTATTCCGTCAATCTGTTTGAATCAATCAACCTGAGAGAATACGGAGAAGGTTTGCCATTCTGTGAACACATGCAGGTCTCCCTGGTGGCTTGTCGTGCATTAGTCTAATCTTTCAGACATACGTGTTTTGTGCCTGCAGACTAGCTCCTACAATGAGTGAGAGAGAGAGAGAGAGAGAGAGAGGGAGAGAGAGAGAGAGAGAGAGAGAGAGAGAGAGAGAAAGAGAGGAGGGGGGGGGGGCAGAGAGGGGGGGAGGGGCGAGGGAGAGAAAAAGGTGAGAGAGAGAGAGGGGTGGGGGATGGGGGAACGAGAAAGAGAGAAAAGGGAGAGGAAGTGAAAGGGGGAGAAGAAGGGGGGGGGGGCAGAGAGAGAGAGAGAGGAAGAAAGAAAGAGAGAGAGAGAGGCAGGGTTTGAGGAAAGAGGGAGAGAGAAAGGGGAGAGGGGTAGAGAGGGTGGAACAGGAGGGAGGGAGGGAGAGGGAGAGGGAGGAGAGAGAGAGAGAGAGAGAGAGAGAGAGAGAGAGAGAGAGAGAGAGAGAGAGAGAGGTGGCGAAAGACGAGAAGATGGGCGGGAGTGAGATGGATGTGTGCAACGGAAGTTATGTAGACATGAAGAAAGAGAGGGAGACAACGACCGTAACGCAGAGAGAGAAAACCAGGTAGACAGACACAGTGGTAGGGAGATTATTTTGGACGAAGAAAGAGGGAGAGGGGAAGGGATTGGAAGAGGAAGAGAGGGAAAGATATTTTGTGGTTAAATCATTAACTGTGATTCTCAATGAAAGACATGAGAGTATCAAGTAGCATGCTCCAGTTTCCCCGGCGACGTACATGTTCATAATCATCTTGAAACGGAAAGGAAAAAAAATTGAGCCACTGGCGTGAAAGATCACCTTACCACTAAATTTATCGCCCTTCTCCCTTTCCAAAATAATGAATATGACAAAAAGCAGAAGACTTTATTCTCAATGATTGCAATTATGGACTAACCACAACGAAATTTGAGAAGATTTTGCCAGGGGATGAATACAATTTTGTAAGCGATAGCTGATAATTAGAACAATTGCTCGCCAATTGATAATGACATGCGAAATAGTTGAAAATCAAGGAATTGATTAACGCTTTGGCTGTGATTTGTGTTCTTTATGGTCATCTGAACGAACAAATACTGACATATCTCCTATTAGTTTTCCTACCGCACATTGAAATCAATTGAATTAAAATCCCTTCATTCTTACTCGTCTTCAAAAATACAAAAACAAATGTATCAGCAATTGCAATATTTAAAAAGATATATGTATGAAGATTGCAAAAATGAAGCACATTCCCGAAAATCATTCTATTTTTTCAAAAGCGAGTGAAGGGATAGCGAAAAAGAAAAAACTTTGTATGAGCCTAACCCTATCTCAATACATTAAAGGGAATACACTGTACTGGGAAGACAAAAAGGCCTTCAAATGAAGATCGTGAGCAATCTTCTTGCCAATGGTTTTAAATTCATGTATTGTCCATTTTAGAAACTTGCTGAAAGTTATTTGCCTTGAAATGATCCACATTTTGAGTATTAAATCACAAATCCTCAAATTGCTAGGGCCGAACATTTCGAGGGTTCGTGATTTAATCACTAATTACTCCAAATGTGGAACATATGAGGGCAAATAATTTCCAGCAAGTGTCTTACATGCACAATACATGGATTTAAAGGGCATATACACTACTGGGAAGACAGCAAAGCCTTCAAAAGTTGATCGTGAGCAATTTTCTTGCCAATGGTCTAAAATTCATGTAATGTTCATTTTAGAAACTTGCTGATAGTTATTTGCTCTCAAATGATCCACATTTAGAGTAATTAGTGATTAAATCACAAATGCTTAAATTGTTTGGCCCTAACATTTTGAGGAATTGTGATTCAATAATTTATTACATCAAATGTAAATCATTTGAGAGCAAATAACTTTCGGCAAGTTTCTAAAATGGACAATACACGAATTTAAGACCATTGGCAAGTAGATTGCCCATGATCTCCTTTTGAAGGCCCTTTTGTCTTCCCAGTACAGTATATCCCCTTTAAGCATGTTAAGACCACTGTCAAGAAGATTGCTCACGATCTCCATTTGAAGACCCTTTTGTCTTCCGTACAGTATATCCTCTTTAAAAGAACATCCACACGCTTACACCAACATATGGACGCTTAACTCTTCACATGCCATATCTGTATTATTCCCACCGTAATGTACACAAATTCCTTATAAAATATGTCTGTCTGGCACACAGAGGGTGAAGTGGGATAAGGGGGCACCGCCCACCCGTATGACCAGTGCAGAAGTCAACTTGTCAAGAAGTCAATTAAAACATATATACATTAGGACTTGAGTGCATTATTGGTGACAAAATGCGCACCTGACACACGAAGAGTTTATTACTAGTGTACAGTTTGTATAAAGAGAGTCTGTTTCAGGTCACCATTATCGTTGGATTAGCATCATAAAGCATGCAACCTTCGAAAAGATAGTGGAAGTATTGAGGAGGTCCGCTGAGATGGTGCAAGGAGCGGAGACTTGCTTGCTTCTTCCTCAGCTTCGGTACCCTCGAAACGAAGCTCTAACATATGGGTTGGAATCTACATTGGCCAACACTGATTACTAGAATAAAATCGGTGTTAATTTAAAAACTTAAAACAGGTTTGGAATCTTTGTTAGATAACTTTCTGTACTTGTGCTATCGCGGTTGATTTAGGATCGAAGCACTTGGTTTGGAGTCTATTTTGAAGAACATTATTCGTTCTAATGTAGTTTATTTCACACTTTGACACTAGCTTTGGAATCTATGTTTAACGCTTTTATGTTAACTTAACATCAAACACTAGATATGGAATCTACATTGTCCAGCACTTGTCATGTTATAGGTTTTAATCATGATAATAGAACACCGTAACACAAGGTATGGAATCGTTATTGAGTAGCAATATTCGTGAAAATGTTGTTAATTCAACACCTTAGCACCCTGTTTGGAGTCTATATCATGCAACACTATTCATGCTAATGTTGTCTATATATCACTTGCCATCTGCAATGTAGTCATATGCAGTTAAGCTCCTCCCTCCCCCCCCCCCCCTCCTCCCCCGTTAATTCGAACACATTCCAGCGGTGCTCATCCACCACTTATCTCGAACTGTACGCGGAATAAAACGTGCATCATCATCTTCATCGGAGTATAATCTTTACCGCTCACAAATCAGTCAAGACAGTGAAATGATAATCAGCTGTACCATTGTTGTCTAGTGGCATCTCTGGCGACTAAACAAGAGATGAAAGAGTTCAATAACCGAAGAATCATAAGAAGGATTAAAATGTTGGAAAAGGGTGAGGTTTCGGAAAATATTCTTCCGGGACTTTGGTTAATCTGCGCCGGTGATCACTATCAAAGGTAATCGAGCAAGTATCTGAATGCATCACAACATGTCAATCTCTGAGGTTTCTCTGTCAGTATTTAAACATCTTTTGATTTATGAAGTGGTGTACCTCCTACCTCATGTACATGACCAAGCTATTGTTGAATAAATCCTTTCGGAATAAGAAAAGAAAGAAGAAACTGTGATAGACACCAGGAAGATTTTTTTTTTTGTAAAGAACAGGAAAATAAATGATAACGAAGATTAAGACGGAGGAGGTAGTGTTATGAAAAAGGTAAAAAAAAAAAGGTAACAAATATAAAGATAAAAGACAATAAGATTTGAAAGAGCAATAGTAGAAGACAAAATGGAGGGAAAAAATAAAAATGGAAAGAGAATAAAAGAAGAAACAACATAAGAATGAGAAAGAGAGGTACATCACGAATAAGGGGGAAACGGAAGGAGAGAAGAACGGAGGTACGACATGATTGGGCGAGTGTGTGTATGTGTGTGTGTGCATGTGTGTGTGTGTGTGTGTGTGTGTGTGTAAGTGTATGTGTGTGTGAGCGTGTATGTGTGTGTGTGTGTGTGTGTGTGTGTGTGTGTGTGTGTGTGTGTGAAGTGTAATACCACATTTACAGCGCATTACACTGAATTGGTATGATGTCGTGAAGGATATAATGCATTCCAACAGAATAGTAATCGCACTCACAAGACGACAGCGGACACGGTTTCACGATCAACATAACCAAACTCACCCTTGGGTTACAATACAGATACGGTCTTTATTGAACCATGAACACACGTCTGGCTTTCTTTGTATATGTTACTCTTGCACATTTCATGGACAGAGGGCGCAAATTATTAAAAAATGTCACGTGGATTTTAAGTTTACTCTCACCTGTCCCTCGCGTGGCGGCGCTCTTTGCCCCTAAGCCTCGGCTTAGTCGTTTGAATAGCTGGGATTTATTGGGGGAGCTCTTGAACCAGTTTCGTCGCCGTGCGCTCAAGGCTTAACGAAAAACTTCTAAATAAAATACAAACGCTTCTCATTTTGCTATCTTCCTACCCTGAAGTACAACATGTCCCATTTATTTAATTCCCCCGCCAGAGCCGATCTCGACTGCGCTTGGTTCTTAATAAGCGTTAATTAAGTTTCTAATGCGCGTTCGGAAAGCAAACCTGGTAATTTGAATGGCTGGTTTAAGGTCAAAGGAGCTAATAGCCAATATAAACATTGATATGCTAACATGCAAAGAGTATCAGTAATACATCAACTTATTTGATTCGACTGTTTCCGGTATTTGAACGAGAAATGCATGAAAAGTAGAGTAAGGACAATTTGACCTGGTTCTATTCTTTCTTGTCATGACGGGCAAATATACCAAAGCGCCTTCTCGGTAAGCTTTCTGCTGATGGCATAGAACATGATACTACCCGGGGTATGATACTTCTACCCCCTTAATATATCTAGGTATTGTCTCTCAAAATAGAGAGTAGAATTTATGCTCTAGATTTTTTCGGCAGTGATGACAGCGTAGGAAAAAAATACATGCATCTCTTATAAGTGATATATTCTTCTTCTTCTTCATCTTCTTTTCATTTCCGTTTGGTCACTCGAGGCAAATGCTTTTAACTTTGTGTCAACACACCACCAGTACCGCGTCCCAATGTTTTGAAAGCGGGCACACGCGCTCTAAAAATGCCCGTGTCTGGTAACAAAGTAAATACCTATAGTGAGCGCGAAAGATACTTGCGTACATTTGATCAAATTCAGATTTCTGATCTCTACACTCTTTCATGTCTGCACATATAGGTTCTAGGCCGAGTTATGAGTAAACATACTACCTGAACGGGCACATACACGTAGGTGCATTACTCCTGCCGCTAATGGCTCAGTGCTTATTCACACTATGATGTTTATAATTACTCAGAACTGAAAACACTGTCAACACGCGGTTGGCACATTAGTCGGGACACATTATTAACCAAATGTGCTTTAATCCTCGCTCTTTTATGTCAGTCCAAGGATGTTGACGTGGAGTACCATCAGCCGTTTAATTAATGCAGATTCTGTTTACTCTTCCTCTCGTCACAAAACATTGCTTTACAAAGGGTTTTTCTTTGATCCCAAGTTCTCTGGATAATTTTTGTCTGGATTTGACGTATAAAAATTATGATACGCAAAAGAATTTGGGGAATTACCCCATATACTTGCGCAGTTGTGACATGTAATACCTAGGCATCTATAAATATTCAATCGAGGAGTATTGTTACTAAAAATAAAAAATTTCTAAACGTGATTTCATGTTGCAGTACAAAAGTCTCGATTTCATAATGTTCCGCATGATATTCCATTAAAAAGTTGCTGGAAACGTTACTGGTTAATAATTCAATATAGCAATCCTGCATCATCAAATACAAACCAGCAACATTAAACTACCGAACGATCTTCAGGAGATGTTGAATTTCAATCGCGGGTTCATGATGATAAACATCATGAAAATCTAAAAATCTAAAAATGCCCGTGTCTGGTAACAAAATAAATACCTATAGTGAGCGCGAAAGATACTTGCGTACATTTGATCAAATTCAGATTTCTGATCTCTACCCTCTTTCATGTCTGCACATATAGGTTCTAGGCCGAGTTATGAGTAAACATGCTACATGATCGGGCACATACACGTAGGTGCATTACTCCTGTTGCTAATGGCTCAGTGCTTATTCACACTATGATGTTTATAATTACTCAGCACTTGTCAACACGCGGTTGGCACATTAGTCGGGACACATTATTAACCAAATGTGCTTTAATCCTCGCTATTTTATGTCAGTCCAAGGATGTTTACGTGGAGTACCATCAGCCGTTTAATTAATGCAGATTCTGTTTACTCTTCCTCTCGTCACAAAATAATGCTTTACAAAGGGTTTCTCTTTGATCCCTAGTTCTCTGGATAATTTTTGCCTGGATTTGACGTATAAAGAATATGATACGCAGAAGAATTTGGGGAAATTACCCCATATACTTGCGCAGTTGTGACATGTAATACCTATGCATCTATAAATATTCAATCGAGAAAATATTGTTACTAAAAAATCAAACGTTTCTAAACGTGATTTCATGTTGCAGTACAAAAATCTCGATTTCACAATGTTCCGCATGATATTCCATTAAAAAGTTGCTGGAAACGTTACTAGTTAATAATTCAATATAGCAATCCTGCATCATCAAATACAAACCAGCAACATTAAACTGCTGAACGATCTTCAGGAGATGTTGGATTTAAATCGCGGATTCATGATGATAAAGAGAATGAGTGGCGCCAGCAGTCAGTTTTCACATAACATGTACGTCCATTAAAAGAAAAAGTATTCTACCATTTCTTCACGGCATATTGCAAATCCTTCCTTAACAGAAAATGCCAGACATCTTTGCATTCCTAACTGCTCTTTATCTACCGTAGATAACTGTCATAAGTCTCCAGACCCCAGCCAGATAAATGACGCTTTGCTTCGTCTGTTTCATGGTTTACTGACCTTAAAAAACGTCTTAAATGTTCCCAGGGTCTTTCGTCAAGGAGTATTACGACAGGGAAATCCGTCTGAGAAACTTGCCAAGCTGATACACGGACAGTGTCATGAATGTGCATGAGCGTCTTAGAGATGGTAAGAGGAATTGTAGTTCATTGAAGATTCGCCAGTCATCCCCATACCTTAATATTCAAGATAACGCGCTGCTGTCAAAACCATCTCTCTTTTCCTCGGTAAAAGACAGGAAGCATCAAAGGGTGAAACAAAGGTACGCGGAGATATACTTTGAATATGTTAAAGGAAGGAAGTTTGAGAAAGCTGGAGAGAAAACGTGTGTGTGTGTAAGTGTGTGTGTGTGTGTATGTGTGTGTTTGTGTGTGTAAGAGAGAGAGAGAGAGAGAGAGAGAGAGAGAGAGAGAGAGAGGGAGACAGACAGAGAAAGAGAAAGAGAGAGACGCACGTGCACAAGAAAATTGATATCTAGTTAGACATGTTAAAGACAGCCAGTCCCTTTTTCAGATCACCACAAAACCATCGAAACACTGGCAAAACATATAGAGAAGTGTTAGCAAGCTCTATATTCACAATTTCAAACTGATACGTAGTGTAAAATTCAAATAATGCACGTAAACAACGTCTGATTAATAGTCTTTACCTCAGGCTCTTAGCAGTTTGTGTTGAAATATCTGCTTGATTGATTAATCTGTTTATTAAATTATAAAACGCATAATGAAACAAATTGTTCTATGGAAGGAATCATCTCCAATATTTGGTAGTTTCTCATAAAATTAGAATTTCACACACGCATAATAACCACATAGATACTGTAACAAAGACTAATACTTTTTTCGTAGTACGAAAAAAGTCGGTTTGAAATTTAACGGCTGAAATTTTTACATATACAGAAAGCTTCAACATGCTATATTTTTAGAAATGGTCTTGAATCACACTTTCTTTAATTTACGATCGTGATAGACGATTTCAAAATTTAAGCTTGCAAAAGGGACGGACAATCTTTAATGGAGAAGCTTAGGATAAGTGCACGTATGTGTGTGTGTATGTGTTGTGTGTCTGTGCAGGGGTCTGTGTGTGCGTTAGTGTGTGTCTGTGTGTGTGTGTCTGTATGTGCGTGTTTTTAGTATGTATTTGATGTTGGGGGGGGGGGTAGGCATCATTATGAGAACAAACGAGGGAAGTGGTCGAGTGATCGGACGCCGAACGTGCATTAGACTCTTGTTCATTGATTTTTTTCTCGGCCCTCCCAGAA
Organism: Arbacia lixula; assembly: GCA_963669155.1. NCBI lineage: Eukaryota > Metazoa > Echinodermata > Echinoidea > Arbacioida > Arbaciidae > Arbacia > Arbacia lixula. The sequence goes on along the minus strand of OZ022578.1, from coordinate 21,531,396 downwards.
AACCAGAATCGATCGTTGGTGCTCTAACCACGCTGTGCTCACGAAGTTGCCGTGGGACAAGTACGGCCGAAAGATGATGTCTTTATTTCCTCCGCCTCAATGGGTAGTTGTACAATGAGCTGACTTTATTATACCGGAAATTTTACCATAAAAAAATCTAGGAAAATGAATGGAAATTTAAGAGTAAAATATACAAAAGGGTCGTTGTATACCCGCGCCTTAAACCTGCCATGGCAACATTGTAGCTGTGGATTTGACAGTTTTTACAAATCGTTATATTAGGAGGTAGGCCTTTTTCAGGATTACTTTTTACATCATCCCACGTTCAAATAAAAAAAAAAACGTAAAAGCGACAGGTTGCTAAAGCACAATGAATGCATCCCGATATAAATACGTATGCAAGGTATGCTAGATTAGGGGCATATCGCAGTCCTTTTATGTCAATGTAGCTCTTTTGTAGATCCACAAAATTGCCTCGAAAATGGAATATGGAAGAAAAATACTGAATAAATACTTCCTTTCCAATGATACAGCTGGATAACTTTGAGGGGAAATAAAGCGATCACTAGATTTCGACGAGGTTTCCGACGGGTTGTCCTGAACTTCCTCGGTAAAAGCCGCGCGAGACCGAACACAGCTCCACACCGTACGCGGCAATGCGAACAGTATACATGGTATAGGAGTTGCAGTACCGCGCTGGTGTTTGCTGATGTAGACTATGGTCGCTACGCTGCTGAACGTTTCAAAGCGTAAACAAGGATAGTTTTTCTTTCTTACTTTTCGTGACCAAGTTCGTTATGACTATGAGATTCCATACACCTAGTCGTTGGGGTATACAGCTGATTTCTGTTTCATGACTTTTGCAAATTTGACACCCTGTCTTTAAGGTACAGGGGAGCAGTGAAAAGCCAACAATATAGTTCGGGAGCTTTTCATTTCAGTATGCATGTACTTCCATTATATAGAATTTCTCTATCTTTCAATTCGTTACGTGAAAGAAATCTCCTCGAAAATTAGTGAGACCTATCATCGGTATAATCACGATCTACAAGAATGATTCCGGCCCGTCATCACGGAAGAAAAAGCCGTTGATAGTAAAAAAAAAAAAAAAAATCTACCAACAGATGACGCCAGATTGCAGTGCGGCTATATGTTATGCATGCTGTGATGTGCAATTCAGGACATACAGGACTACTGCCTATTGGCGCTCAGTAATCACCGATGCTCTTTTTTGCAAACTTCTTAATCAGATATGACTTTGATAGTTTATTCCATAGATAGCCATTGGTAGTCCACTTCATAGATTCATGGTTTCAAAGATTCTATCTGGACACATTCGGCACACTCGGTGGAGAAGTAATCAACTCTTTCCTCTGTCTACTATTTCTTACTTTTAAGGGCACTAACATGTGTTTGTCCGACGGAAAGTGCATCATCTTCCCCCGCATGAATGTTAGGGATCTATATGTCACCATCATACAACATTCGCGCAATAAACACCCATTATTTACGCTTCATTCCCATGGGGGTGGCGACTGTAACTCGGAGTGCACTAACCGAATTGAAATGCGCACATAACAACTGCAACCATCTAATAGTGCCGTGATTTTGATTGACTTGTGTGTGCGTTTATATGTGTATGTAGAATTTGACACGGTTGAATTAAAGCAAGTAGACCACAGATTCACCGCGAGCAACATTCCCACAATTACATCAATGGTATCAGCCAGCATTTCAGGCTGTTGAAAAGATATAATCCAGACTATATGATGAGGGTTAGGGTCACGGAATTATAAGACTTATTCCTCTCTTATTCTGGTATAAGACCTGGTAAGCAATTAGTCTTATTAAGGCAGATCCGGTGGTTTTATTCTTCATTCAAAGTAATATTTGGATTATAAATGTGCAAACGTCTGGAAGGAAAGGTGATATATTAGTTTGTTGTCTGAGTTCTACTTGTTTTTTTTCCGCTGCATGTATATGTTTTTTTTTTTTAAATGTTTTTGTCCTTTTCGTTTATAGATCATTCAGATGATTTTCACCTCTGTACAGTACATTCACATCTAAAACCCAAGATGCCGTGCGAATCATGTTGGCCTAGTACATTCCACATGCTCGCCACATCTACGATCTTTCCATGCATGATCTAAATACCAGTATTATTACTACTTGTTATTGTATTTAATTTGTTTATATGAAATGTGATTTTTAAGTGCAGGGCCCCTTGGTAGAGCACTTTTTTTAACTGAAAGGGCTACCCTGTTTAAATAAAACTGAATAAATAAATAAATAAATGAATAAATAAATAAATCTATCTATCTTTCTATCTATCTATACATCTATCTATCTATCTATCTATCTATCTATCTATCTATCTATCTATCTATCTATATATCTATGATTATGTTAAAGGGGATTGGGGACAGTGGAACCATCCTGCAGATAAATGAGCGCGGAGGAGCTATCATCCATAACATTTATGTCCTTAGCTTGCGTGTGTCCACTTGAATCTGTCACCGGAAGATGGCACCAATACAGAAGACATCAATAAATCTATTCTTTAAAAAAAAAAAAATCAAGCTTCCCCGCGTTACGCGACATCCGGTGAGATTACTTCATATACTAGCAAATTTATTAGTACTCTTCCATGAGTGGGAAGGTGGAGAGGGGAGACGGGAATGGAGGGGGGGGGGGGGGGGGAGGGCGATTGTATGTGAGTGATTGTGCGTAAGCGGTGGGGGGGGGGGGCACTCAACAAGGCGGGAAAAGGTATTCGATGTTTGTCCTCCTGTGAGGGCCACAAAGAGCAAAATAGTATCTGACGGAATAGAAACGGTTAATGGGGATGATTTTGAATACCTTTCTGTCTTCGCTTATTGATATTTTCTTTATTGTCTTTTCGTCACAGTATTATATGAACGTTTTCTTAAATTGCACAATAATTGTATATGCATTACACACGCGTACATACATGCATACATACATACACATTAAACCAGCAATGCTCTAAAGGGATAGTCCATCCTGAAATTATGTTGAGTTCAATAAAAGCAGAAACAAAAACATATCAGTGAAGGATTGACGAAAATCCGTCAAAAGATTATTTTTTTTTGAAATTTCGATTTTGTTACGTCACTTGCGAGGTGCTCTCCCTTACGCTGTGTGCAGTTTCAACACATTAATTGCTCTTTTTCTGTTTTTGATGAAGGAAAGTTTTTTTTTCCAAAGAGAAATGTATGTAAAAACGTGTTTCTAATGATATATCAAATGCGCAAGTAACATGGTTCATATCCTTTTGAGAAAATTGACATTTTCAAAAAATATTGTTCACAACGTATGGGGATCACCTCTCACGTGACGTCACACATTCAACAATTTCAAATATTCAAATTTCCTTACTTTACTAATTTACTTTACTAATTTGTTTCTTTTATGTGTTTGCGTTTATTAAAAACAACTTAATTTCAGGGTTGACAGTCCATTTAAGAAAAGAAAATGTCCTCCCCTTTTCCTTGTGAGACTCCGCCCCCTGCCCCTTGCATCCCTTCCCCATCCCTCCCCCTTTCCTCCCTACCCCACCCCTCCCCCTTTCCTCCCTACCCCACTATAGTAAGTGGTGGTTGTGGTGGGGGGGGGGGGGGGGGGGCATTCTCCCTAATAACACCCATAGGGCAAAGTACAGTTCAGTTACCTCGTACGCATGCTCCCCGACGCTTTCTCCAGCAAACATGTTTCTTCCGTGTGACATTTGTGATTATTACGCCTGTCTTGACGAGATTCAAACCAAGCAGTTCGATCCGATTGAAAAAGCGCAAATAGAGCAAAAATGTGTAGTTCACATACATCTGTGGGGGGAAACCCGCTTTGACTGATTGTGTGATAGATTAAAGAAAGCAATCGTTAATTATCTAATGTCAAGTTGTTAAGCATGTTGAATTGAACGTGAATGGAATTTATTTGACTCAATTCGACCTCATATTAAAAGGTGGAATGACACTTTGCCAAGAAACATGAGAGTATCGATGTTTCTAATAGCAAAAAAGGAGATACTTTGACTTGAATCAGAGACAATATCACCCTATACAAATTGCTGCGAATTGTACTGTATGTGTTAATAACATGCATGTCTTCATTTTCTTCTTACCTAATTTCTTATTCCTTTCCCCTCTTCACCGCGAGACCGTCATGGGAATTTACCCTTGCTAAGCCTTCTGGCTTTTTGGGGAAATACCCCGCGTTCATGACATTTTCACTTTACTTTGTGCAGAAGAATTCTGTCCGTTTTTGTTTGTGAACCTATTTATACGTTGTTGTAGTTGCAATCTTCAATCAATTGTATTCATTGGATGTGTTTTTTTCATTGCTGAATGTAATATAAAAAATATATTAAAAAAATGAAATGAGTAACATATGATTTGACATATGAATGTCATATTTTGAAGAAAAAAAATAGTACTCACCTATTGCCCTCAATCCCTTTTTCTGTACATTTTAATGATTTCTTTCATCTCTTCACCATCTTCTTATGATAAAAAAAACAGAGCTGGAATTCTTTATCGAGAGATTGAACTTCCGTATTAAATGCTTCTGGGCCGAACACAGTCATTTCTATGGAATATCTGACTATACGGGTGTGTAAATATATATCCATGCCTCTTAAAGAGGTAATATCATGAATCCTATCATTCATCCGATTTATGAGTATTATTGTACACAAAAAAAAATTCGTTACTTCTGTCGGAACAAAATCATGTATCGCCCATGATACAATTATTTCTTAACCCTTAGATTTACTACTACTACTACTACTACTACTACTACTACTACTACTACTACTACTACTACTAGTAGTAGTACTACTACTTCTCCTACTACTTCTATTTATACTATTACCACTACTCCTACTTCTACTACTACTGCTACTAGTAATAGTAGTAGTAATAATAATATTAATACTACGGTATATAATATGATATCTCAAAATCTGAAACAATAGTTATAGTTGCGGAAATTCTGACGCGGGTCCCGAATACGTCAATATTAATATCAATGTAGTCAATAATAATTTATGTTTCTATTTGAAAGAGGAACGTATGATCATACGTTATTTTCTTTCTTTGCGCTTGCTAATCAATGACGTCAGTCACTACTGATTGGTTGATGGCATGTGCGTTGAAATGCTTCATAGCCAATCATCGCCCGCCCTGTCCGGTCGCTGCGCTGGCACGGGGTTCTGATAGAATTGGCCGAAATGAGACATTCATATGCGGATGATGAAAGTATGAGCCGTAACAATTTAGAAATAACTGACCGCAAATATGGGTCTGACCCTGCCCATTTCCCGTCTGATTGTCAGTGATTGAGCATAAAGGGAAGTAGATGAGAGAAACTGCAGAAAAATAGGGTAATGAGTTTGTTTTTACTCCACAACCTCCATCGTTACTGGGTAAATAGAATGTGACGTTGTCATTTTTACGATCAAGATGCTTATATAATGCTTTCGAATTTATAAATTGAGATAACAGAAAAGGCGACGTAAATCGTGTCCATGTTGATGCAATATAATAAATGAGCAAAATGAGAATGTTTTTTTTTCGAATTGTCAGAATACAGGGAGCATCTTCGACCCTTCGGAGAAAACATCAGCAAGAGATTTGGAGTAATGCTTGGACTCTTCTTTAATGTAAGGATAAGAAATTGGCGTCTTCAAGCCTACGTCATCAACGGGTAAGAAAAGGTCAAAATAACATATCCGATAGCAACTCTCCTAATGTCTGCTTCCATTATGCCTTTGTTTTTGCTGAGGGTAAGCAAGTGAGATCATCGGAATCCATTCATGTAATCCATGACTGTTTGACTGAGAGAGACGCAGTCTGATGGCGTATGCTCGCTCTGTCTATTGCGTTGGAAGGAAGATAGAGAGAGGGGGGGGGGGATATGAGAGAGGGTGGAGAGAGAGAGAGATGCATAGGCGGAAAAAAAATGTGTAGAGAAGGAGAGCTGTGTGGAGATGGAAATAGATGGACAGAGAGAGAGAGAGAGAGAGAGAGAGAGAGAGTTAGCGAGAGAAGATGGTGATAGAAAAGGAAGGTGATAGAGAAAGGAAGACAGGTGAAGAGACGGAGAGAGAAAGAGAGGCGTGGAGATGGTGAGAGAGACAGAAAGACAGAGAGAGGATATGAGAGAGAGAGGAGAGAGAGAGAGGAGAGAGAGAGAGAGAGAGAGAGAGAGAGAGAGAGAGAGAGAGCGAGAGAAAGAAAATATATAGAGAGTCTCTCTGCGGACCTCACACGCAGACACATATACACCTACATATATATGTTGGCAATGAATTGCCTTTATATTCATTAAACATGATTAAAGTGAAAATGTAAAGTTAAACAAAAACATTCGGCATGATTGGAATGTATAACTTTAGAAAATTTGAAGAAAAAAAATGGAGCAGTCCTTAATATCGGAGATGGTGAAAGCAAGTACTCGATAATGGAAAAGGCTTTTCTTTTTTTTTTCTTTTTTTTTTTCAAAAATGCTTTGGTTATTTTTGTGGGAAGCACTAGTTATTCCGAAGGTTCGTTCTTCCGAACGTTACGCGACAAATGCTCGGATTAACGAACCCTTTTTCGTTTTCGGACTAACGAGCATCGAGGTATACACAATTTACTTGTTTCGGAAATTCGAACCTTCGGGATATCGAACTGTAACCATTTTTGTCAGTCGAATAGGAAACATGGTGATGACAGTAATGTTCATAAACTAGGAATCAGTATTTGTTAGTTCGCCCTGTGTGTGGTTTATCGGCACGGCACGGATTTCGTGGCTCCCATGATAAACCGTCTCCTAAACCCTTTATTTGCCAGAAAAACGGCTGCTGTGTGGGATTTCGTTGTATCGCGTGTGCTAAAATACATCTGTGACATGTAGCGAGTTGAGAAAAGAATTTTGATTTAACCGTGCACCCTCTTCTCATTTGTATGTCGCCATCGTTTATCTGAGATTAAACTTGTAGATGAATACGTGCCACATGGGTCTCACTGAATGTCAGGCATGGATAGAGCTTGTCTGGAAACAACAAAACTCATTCTGACCATGGAGGTCGTGTTTGTGAAAAAAAAAAAACATCCCGCAGTCTTCAATCTGCACATTTGACTTGCATAGCTCATTCTTCTTAGTTCATATAAAGTTTTTGTTCCCACCAGTTGTTGAGTATGAATGAGTTAAGGAGGGTCGTGCATAAAGACAGGGTGTCCTGACTATCGGTAGGAATCAGCAGTATACCCTAACAATGACGTGTATGAAATTTCACAGTCATAGCTTCACAAACATTTCAGGAAAAGTAAAAAAGTATCCTTGATTACGTTTGAACCACAGCGAGCATACTAGTAGTCTAAATTCTTAATTGTACCTCTCAGCATGCGATGCGGGCATTGCTCCCATTGGACGCATGCACCGTTGAGCGGACCGATGCCGACCATAGCGCACAGCCGTCTCCGGTTTCTAGGCTATAGGTTTCGGACGACCTAACACCTCTTTAAAATCTACTGATCCCTATATTTTCGTTTAAAGTCAGTTTCCAGTGCTATTATTGGGAGGGAAGTTCTAATACAATATCTTCTTTCATTTTCCGTGGTTTTTACCAAAAACATCTAAATGTTTGACCTGCAAAAGGGACACCCTGTCTTTAATGAAACATTGATCACATTTTTTTATTGATTTTTTTTTGCTTTTGCTTTTGTTATTTCTTGTACAGACCTAGTCGCTGTTAACTGAATATCGCTACCGAGTTATGCATTTATGCTCACATTCAAGTCACATGTAAACGTTGGCCAGTAGAATATCAAAACATGCTGTGTCATAAAGAAATGAGATTAATATCAATCGTAAATCTGTACATGAAATATAGAGGACTGGATTTGCGATCTCACCTTCATGAGATGGGCCCATGATTAGATAAACGTTACATTATCATCTATAACCGTTTTTTAAGGGGGGTGGTTAAGTGGAAATAAATCAAGAAAGGTCGTTTTGCTTGAAAGATGATGGATGCACGCGCACTTTGAGTCAATGGTCTCAATCCTAACTGTGCCAGATAAAATGCTGCTCAGCGGGATTTGTGTGCATTATTGCTGACTAAATTTACACCTGGCACACAAAGACTTAATAACCTAAATATGTGTTAATTATGCAACCAGGTCAGGTATTAGCATTGAAACATGGGATGGCCTAATTAATACAATTATACAAAATACATGAAGTTATGACCACGTGCTTCGAAAACACGTTGAGGAATTATGATAATTTTCATTTTCTTTGAAGTCACCCCGTCTCTCAATTATATCGCTTTGCCTTTGGCTAGAATGCCCTGATTTCACTAAACACATCTAATTGAGGAGAACACCTATTATATTAGCATTCTTGTCAGTACTCTGAAACAGTTTTAGATTGCGAAAGGACATGTTTTATTTGTAACCATTATATTAGTCTATGAACACTTTATTATTTGTTCGGGGGATATATAAGAGGACCAACCTTTATTTAGATGAATTTATATTTATCGTTTACAAATATATTGCTTCAAAATGGCATCATTTATCATGCCAATTTGCATTTTCTATATCAGAAGGGCGTTGTTTCACAAAACGTTGTCATGGTAGTGCAGTCGGCAGCTCACCTTTTTCAGTTTCTTTTCCCCCATAGTAGGGCGTTTTATTTAATAAATATTCAATTTACATTTACTTTCATAGTCAATGCACCCAAATCGTCAGCTGAGTGTTTAACAATGATACAAACAATAACTGATAATATGCAATCTTGTCATAAAATAAATAATTTACAGTACAAAATACATAAACAAAGACATAATTACAATTTATGTAGAGAACTAGCGATAAAGATGTAAAACTTAACTTAACTAAGCAGCTCACTTAACTCTTTGTGAGCATGAGGTAATAATATAAACATTTAGACAAGACGGACATTAAAGCAGGAAAAAACAATGTTTGTTACAAGATGGTCGGATACAATAAACCAATTCCTATATAAACAAAAATGAGACGTGAAAAAGACAGACCTCACAGATTTTTACATTGCATAATGATGCAAACATGATGAAACCGCGCAGCTTGCAAAGACATAATCACATCGTATATGCAATGACATGATATATGGTTACATAAACAATGTAAAAGAAACTGCAAAATTTTCTATTTATATGCACGATATATGCACGATGTATTTATATACAAGATAAGTAACATGCAGCGTAAATTGTTGACCCCCCCCCCATACCGTAAATAGTTCATAAATACAACCGTAAGAGGAATAATATAACAATACTCTATGAATATTCATATCATGCGTCAACGTAGATGTGCAATGGATGTAATGTTTCTAAATTTCTTTGCGTGTGTATGTGAGTGTGTCTGTGTTTGATGGTAAACTTTCGTCTTGCTTTTCAGATGCCCCCACTATGTGTTTATGCACATAGGCCTATATAATTTATGTGCGTACGAGCACACACCCATGTACAAACATATACACATACATACACACATATACAGATATACACATACATTAAAATCATGATCAAAAACACATATTTCCTCTATTTCTTTTTATTTCCTTTATTATCTCTCCCACTCTCTCTCCCTTTCTCCACCCTCTCTCTCTCTCTCTATCCTCTCCCTCATATACCAGTGACATTTTGGGAGGATTATAGACGCCACATCTCACCTTAAAATCTCGACACCTGCGTTATTAGCCAACATGATCCACATGAAATCCGTCGTTTAATACCTCATGCTGATAAATCATGCAGGTCTAATACCGTTCAGGACAGTAGTGAAATATATTAGAAATGGGCCACCCCGATCTAAATATTAAACACTGAGTAACGGTTAGTGGCATACTTAATGTATATGCCCTGGATATATGAATTAGGCTATGACACGTTTCATCGCTTTTCCTGTCCTGTTATTTCACAAACCTCAACGAATCGCACATCAGTGGTTTTAATTCTTGCTAAGCTTAATTTGCACTTTCATTTGCCGTTCATGCGCTACAGTTTAAAATAGGGAAAATGTATCAGACACCTTTGAAAGTACATGCATTACAAAACATGAAGTACATAATAACTGTTTCGCAGGGAGAAAATACGCGAGGAAACCTAAGGAGAACAAGTGATATATGAAGGAGAGGAAGTAAGAGAATGAAGCGGTGTGAGAAGAAGAGGAAATGGAAGGTAATCAGAAAAGGAAGGCGGTATGTCGAAGAAGAGGACGAGTAAGAAGAGGGGAGGGGGGGGGGGTGGGAAACATCACAAAGAACGAGGAGAATAAGAGGAAAATACATCATTCAAAACAAGAAGTAGAATGAATTACGAGAACCAATGTTTACTAAGCGATCCTAAAATTGATGAGAATAATGATTGAGTTTTCTTCATTATCTTTCCCTGGGAAACGGAATTAACTATACTCAGGACTGCTACTCACAATTACGTTTCGTGGCATAACTTATTAAGGAACCTGACAGAAATGAATTATTGCGGACTCAGAATTTCACCAAGAAAATGTAGACGTTTCCCGTAATCTTTCCTTCTTTTTTTGCCTTTTCAAGACCATTTGGTATGAAAAATCACCCGATCTTCAATCTGATAACAAATCATAGTCTCAAGCATTAAATTGCCCCCGTCGACAGATGGGGTCGGTCATTCTGAGAGTTTCTCGGAAGACATCTTATACGGCTGAAACAGACACGACAAGGAAAAAGGTATAACCCATAGTTTTACGTCGAACCGTGAGAATATAAGACCTTAGAAAAACCAATTATCTCCGGGCAATTAGTTGCTACATCATTTCACCTTCTCTGAAAGCGTTGCTCAGAAGAAATATCTTTTCAACGATTCCCATTCCCCCCCCCCCCCCAACTTTTCAGAAGTATTGTTCGAAGATTGAATGTACAGTGTTGGATTTCGACAACATCTCTTTCTATAGAGAAGCCTTTCGAGGTGTTCTTTACTTCTTCTTTATAATAATAATAATAATAATAATGATAATAATAAACTTCATACGACTGCACTTTTTATGTTGAAATCGTGCGAACCATGTTGGAATGTGTCAAGGGGACCTATCTAATACAGATTCATGCTATTTCTTAAAATGTTGTATCTTTTTTTACAGTATGATACTGTACAATGAAAGGTTAATAGTAATAACAACAGCTTTACCTTTCAAATGAGTGCATTTATGAATAAGAGAAAAAGCTCAACAAATGACTTGTACTATCATCAAGGCGACATTTCCGCGACGTCAACAGACAAGGTGACTACCAATTCGCTCGCGAGGCGTGGAGATGTCTTCTCAATTGCACCAACGTTTTCAGCGTTGTCGCTGCGACTGCCGGAGACTCTGTCCGAGACGTCTCACCAGCGGCGGACAAATTTTTGTCACTGCGACGTCTCTGGCAGGAGTGGCGACTTCCCTGCGACTTCTTGCCGAATTGATTGTCACATTGTCTGAAGACATCGCGGAGATATTTCTGAGACCTGCTGGAGACTAGAAGAGGTCCCCTCCTGAAAAAAAAAATAAAACAAGTTTGAATTCCCCGCGACCCACTGGAGACCCTATAGTCACAAGGAGACGTTGCAGAGAACTTGCGGGGACTAGGTCGCCACCAGGTCGCCACCTAGTCTCCAGGCCAATGACATACACTATTTTAAAAGAGAATTGATTGCGTAGGTATATTCATTGGTCCTCCACACACACTATAAATAAAATCCGACCTTGCATAAGCTGGATTTATTATTAAAAATGCATGTCTGATAAGCATTCTTAGCTGCATCCAGCTGTTTTAATTAAAACAACGTTATCCAATTAAGTATTTTTATTTGTGTTATTTTTTATAACACTGCAGGCTGTACAAATATCAAGCACACGCCCTTAAAAACATACTCACAATAATCTGTATCAGAAAAGCTTACAAACGAATTATTAAATTAGTTAAATCAATTAGTTGCTGGATACATCCGAGAAATGGGGAACGTGTCTGTGTGTGTGTGTGTGTGTGTGTGTGTGTGTGTGTGTGTGCGTGTGTGTGTGTGTGTGTGTGTGTGTGTGTGTGTATGTGTGTGCGTGTGTGTGTGTGTGTGTGTGTTTGTGGGGAGGGGGGGGGGGAGCCTGTTTATGTTCGTATTATTCTTTCCGTTTCTGAACTTTGAACTTCTTTCGGCGGGCAGAAATTGAGAACCGATGTTATTCAGTTCGCCTGTCCAGAACTAGAGAGACAAACATTCGCCAGTAAAACTGGTTTGTAAAAATAGACACGTCGACAATGAATTCAAGCATTAGAATCTAAGCTCTCTGTGATCAAACGCGATACAGTTTCCTGCTTCCGAATGCAATCCTCGTCTCTAGAATGATCCCCATTCTATCTTTAAGAAGGGCGCTGCAGCCCTGTTGAATGGTGGCACAAGAAAATGGAAACTGTGTTTGATTAACCTAGATTTCACAGTCGGTTAAGCAATCCATGTCCTGAGCAAAATAACTGGGGCAGAAAACTGTGTTTCTGGTTTATCCTCATCAACTTTTATCTTAAAACGGGTGACCAAAATTTAGTGACCGATAATTTATAGTATGAATGGGTAGAGTGAACTAAGAGGACAATGCGTTCATCTGTCCGTGGTCATAATCGTTCCCACGTTAGTATATGTATCAACTCTTTGCACCCCATTCGCCTTACGTTAGCATCGAAGACATACAGCAATCCTATGATGATTGGTTGACAGGGAAGGGTTAAGAACTCCTTCCATGTTAAACTTAAGAGCAAAAAAAAAAAAAACCTGTTGTGCTGACATAATTTATGCACAAACTAAACATTGCAATGACTACCTGCAAGTGCTTATAATAGCATGCCATAGCTAGCACATTTCCGACATAAGGAAACGATTATTCCCACATGAAAGGTTGTTAGATGATATTGTGTGAAGACATGTGATGCTCTTGTGGGCAGGTGGAGGTAGTCATTGCAATGTTTAATTTGTGCATAAATTCTGCTTATTATCCTGCTAATATCTACCTTTGATGATGTCACAGGGGGAATCTTGAGTTGCAGGATATTTTGGAGGCGGGGCTTATCAGTGCTGAGAAAAAATCAAGAAAAATTATTTTAAAATATAGGACACATATTTCCATTGAACAGTTAGTGATTTTGTTATGTACTTATTATGTTGCATCAACATAAGTCGACATACATTTTGATGACAGGCGACCTTTAAATTTGTTAGCTTTCATGAGTTTCATCAAAACCTATATAATCTAATGTATTGTAACGTGGAGCTTATTACCTCATGAACCTCGCTTTTTTATAGCTTCCCTATCTGATATGAAAATGTGTTAAAATTGACGAATAAACCAAGTAAATATAATATATCTTATTACATCAGGAGTAAAATGAGAAAGAAACTAATAATATGAACTCAATTATGCAGCTAACGATTATAGTACATACAGTACATAATCTGCAATTACAAAGATTAGTTACAACCACGTTTAGATATGTTTTTCCAACTCATTGTTAATATGCGTCTATATTATTGCTATACATGTAGTGCATTGTCATGCTATTGTTCTGATGGAAAGCAAATTTCCATGATTTTGGACTTTATAAAGTATCTTGTATCTTGTATGTTGATAATAATGATAATAATAATAATAATAATGATACTACTACTACTACTACTACTACTACTACTACTACTACTACAACTACTAATAATAATGATAAAAGCAATTCACGTTTCGATTATTCAAACGGAGAAATAACTTTTCGTAATTTGTGTAACGTATGTGAATTTTGAGTTTATTGATGTCTTTATTTAATCATGTATTCAATTCCACAAGCTCGTTATTTTCATGTACCTGTATAATTCATGTGAACATACGGAAATCGAAATTAATTCAGACCATTTAATTCAATTCAAATGTACAGAGGAATTTAATCGCTCAAAGGCATTTGCATCAGATACATTTATTGGAGAATCTATAAAAACATGCCATCGTTCTTTATTCGGAAACCGTCAGGCTATGTTAAGAAACAATGCTGACATTTCGGGTGTCTATATTTCAAGTATCTATCTAGCACTGTGATAATTACTAATCGTGAAACATATTGAGCGATATTCCCCTTTAAAATAATTTCCCCTACCCTCTTCTATTTCTTATTCCTGCAATTCCCCCATTATGAAATTATTTATGAAATTATTTTTAAATTACCAATTAAAAATATTCCTCATCAAAATAATCTTCTTCACGATCATTCTTCATCTCCCTTATCCTCTTCTACTTTAATTCCTCTTCTGTTCTCAATATTAAACTTCTCATCAGCTGAAATCAAAGGAGATTCATGTTGAAAGAAAGTGCAGTAAGACAGAAACAAAAGATGCGACAGATGATAAAAGAGATGAAATACCACGTGGGCCAAAGTAAGTACGTTTATAACAGTGAGGTGAATATAGACTATCATCATTCATACATGAAATTCTGCAAAATTGTTTCAGGAGGTCATACAGCGTATGCAAAATATTTGTTGTGACTCAAATTAGTCTGGTCTGGTTAACCCATGAGGCCCCGTAACCATGGTAACAGAACCCAGTTGAGGCCATGTTGAGGCTGAGGCTATTTCTTTCCACTTATTTTGAAACAGATTTTCCGGGACATATAGCACTGCTGGTGCAAGGATAATTTAGAAATCAAGAGGGCTTCTACCCCTCTCTACGTCTTGGGAATTCAACCAGATTTTGACAGACATGCACGTCATCTGACTATCTCATCCTGACTATCAGAGGTGTCCTCCCATCCCTTCTCATCACTTATCTTTGTGGTAGCATCCTGGGGTTTTCTGTCCCATGCTTCTCCGCTCTTCTTAGCTGTGCTCAGACGCGCACGTGATTAAACAAACCCGCTGTTTCCAATTCAAATACAATTTGCGCGCGCTGTCGTCGGCATGGCAACGGCATGTCGCGGGGCCGGACTTGCGTGAAAGACGACAGCGGGTGCGGTGATGAAGAAGAGGACGAGATTGGGCGACGAGGGACGATAGAACTCTTTAGGCGCGATATCGGGATACAGTAGATAAAGAGGACGCGGAGGTGGGATGGGGTGCACTAGGGTAGGGTGGGGTGATGGTTCAGCCGCTGAATCGATGTCTGCGCTCTTGGGACGCGATAATACGTACCAACCTGTCTGGTACTTCGCTAATAGATTAAAAGGAATATCTGCACTGTGAAGAGAGAGAGAGAGAGAGAGAGAGAGGGGGGGGGGGGGGGAGAGAACAACAAGAGGCAAAGGGGGGGGGGTAGGGAAAGAGACAGGAGGGGGAGAGGGAGTAACACCCCACCCCCACCCTAGCCACTGGAATGATATGCATCAATGAACCGAAAACAATGAGTTTTGCAAGAAATGTGCACATAACAATAAGTGTTTATAACATTTATAACAGAAGGTGTGTGAATTCAAATTTGTGAAGTAATTGTGTGTTCTTTGAACGTCAGGAATACAAAAAATCTTTGACTCTCTGGGTGCCACAAGTAACTTTTCTTCCACCAGTCATACGTACAATATTGCATCTGGCACCCACGGGGTTAAGTATTCACGGCGTGGGGAAGGGGGCTTCAGCCAGAAATGGGTCGTTATTCGAAAATGTCGCATCGGTCGGCCAGTCAATACCCTCCACATTATTTGGCGCAATTTATGCAAGCCAACACTTCATCCCTTTTTGCCAGCCATCTGATACATGTTTGGCCCACAAACGATTACAGTTCACACAAAAAGAGGGCTGAACTTTCACCATCCCCGTGTCAGGGGCTTGTTTTCCCCCAAAAGGCGGTAACATCCCATTTTCACCCGAGATATTTTTATGTAGATGGCAAGATATATTTAATATGATATTACAAAGTGACAAAATCCTTAAAAACGTAGTACGATAAGGAAATTGCACACAGAATTTGTTCGAATGTCTGTTGGTTAAAAAAAAAAGCCCGTTAGGGCCAAACCAATTAATAGGTTTACAATAAATACAAGTATCATAAGAACGAACACAAATATCTAAAATGAACAGTAGTTATCATAATATTCCTTAATCACCGATATATTCCAGTTAACATAGTGACTGGTCACAAACGACTATTTTTCTGGAATAAATACTTGGACATGATGTCAGCAGCTAGTGTAAATATTCATTAAAAAAATCAGAGAATTGAGTCTTTTGCTTTATTAAATGCAATATAGACTCAAGTGCACTTTACACAATCAACACAAACTCAACCAATTTGAATACGTTATGCTCCATGATAACACAAAAATGCCTTTTTCAATCACGTTTGCTCAAAATGGAGTTCGCGCCTTTTCGAAACAAACTCTTCAAATACGAATGACATTTTAGCCACGGCGTAGATGCGGCATACACGTTACCTCCGCTAGATTTCAAATATTTGTAGTACATTTGAGATCTCCTGGCCAGCATAATAGTGCATCTAGCAACAGTTTGAACTCCTAAGGAAAATACTACGGGGCTGCAATGTGTTAATGCACGTATTTGTGTGTATTGTGCTCGACCGAATTTCACTTTATAACGTTTTCTCAGGTTACTCCTATTTCATTTCCATCCTGGTCGTTTTGATCGCCTTCTATACATGGATTTTTCTTATTTACCCTTAGGAAGCGCCCCACTTGTTATGCTATTTTATATCTGATAAAAAAGTGCGTTACACTAAAAAGTGAATTTACAAAAAGGGTCAACGGGCTCCATGTTAAATTCACAACTTACAATTACAACTACCATCGTACCATATGAAAAGATCAGTGCTTATTGGCTGTTCACGTAAGAGTTACGATAATTTCACTGTTAAAGGGGTACTAAATTAGAAAAATAAGTTCCCATTTATATATGTAAAATTATCCAATAAAAACGAATTTCACATTCGTTCGCCGCAATTAAGTCTCATTTTTTTTTTCAAATTTTCCTCAAAATGAGACTTTATTGTGGCAAACGAATGTGAAATTCGTTTTTAGTGGATAATTTTACATAGATTAGTGGGAACTTATGTTTCTAATTTCTTAACCCTTTAAGGGCCGGTTGGCATGGGGATGCAGAGCAGAGCAATGCAGAGTAAGTAATGCACGCACTTGCGCGCTATTTCATTCCTGAAAATCTGCATTTAGTGTTAGTAGCTAAGACAACCAAAGATGATACACCGATAATCAGATTATAGATAGATGGCAAGCAGGCGTCTCATGCATGGTATGGCTGAGAAACCGAGTCAAAATCGCATAGTACTTAGAAATCTTCTGCTGTTGTGATCCGGAGATTGTATTTGAACTTGTTGCATGGAAGGCATACGTTAAAAGCCAACTTCTATCTGAAAGGGAAACACCCAATACTGTAGAATTTGAGAAAAGCCACCGTCACTTCTAAGCATGCAATCAATATCAATTGATACGTACAAACATCACTTTTATCTTTTATGTCCCCCTACCCCCCGCTCCCTCTCCCCAAACACACAGAATGTCAATGTGTGTTTCGGTTAGCTGACAATGATTCGGTATACTTGTTATTATCGAAAGAGTATTTGTTTATTTCGTTATACATGGACAGTTTATGCCTAACAGCATAAGTGGATAATTTGAGACAATCTACACGTACATTTTTGTACTGTTGCCAAAAAAATGTAATTAAAAAACAAATTATTTGTACCAGTAGTGTAACGTTCGTGCACAGTACAGCTCCAACCTAACGCACATGTCCACCACATATGGATTCTTAAAAGGAATACTGGAGCTGGAACTAGCGGAACATATCATGGAGATGCTGACTACGTGAGGTTTATTGGTAAATTGTGACGACGGAGGAGTAAAGAGCGTATTAATTGGTCTTCAGCGATACGCCACGTGACAGGACGCAGTACGCTTGGTATCCGTCGGGTATTCGTTGACAGTGAGAGGGACCCTATGCATACGTTGGCATTCGTATACCACGGACGTTAGGTGTACGATTAGCATTCGTTACTCATTTGTTTGACATTTCCAAATATACCTATAGCTTGTTGTGAAACAGATTTTAACCGAAGTCTTTTAGAACAAAAATGTGTACGCCAGACATAAGTTAGCTCTATACGCTGCAGGCCATTTGATACGTAGTTCAACATTACACCGGCCTCCACTTTGATACGAAGTAACGTTTGTATAATTTTGTTGAACTGGTGCCCTTTTGATATCCTTGCAATTTGATCTACCAAATGGGGAGTTTTCGTTATTCACGTCGCCGATTCGGTTCTGAATATTCTTTGTCAGGACCGAAGTCGTGTTTGTTAATAAAATACAATCGTCGTCGGGCGTAGATGTGAACTAATTTAAATAGATTAGCGTATGGTTACCTTCTACGCTCTCTGTCACTGGGATACATGTTAACCTCTCTAGTACCAGATGAGATGGGATAGGTGTGCATTGTGGGGGCAGAAATGCTCTCGTGACGTACCTAGGCTCGTAATCAGCTATTTACTTCGTATGTCGACGTCGTATTGTGACAGGGAATGTGTATAAATCATACAAAGCAACATATCGATCGACACACGAAGGGGTTAACTTCCATTGACTTGCCTCGGGCATGTTAGTACTCGGTGAATTGGGATAGGACAGTGTGGATACATAGGCATTTTGAATGCTGCATTTTAGATGAACTCTGTCAAACAATATATAATATGGCCTGTGTGGTCTTGATGATTAACAACGGGAGGTGCTGGATACGTGTGTATTATTGTGTTCCATTCCACGATATTAAGCAAATAATCAGCGTTGGTGAGGGTGATGGGACGAACTATCACTTCCGAGGCGATCTGGATGTAGCTATCTTTCCGAAGCGCAGCTGAGGAAAGACAGCGTATACATTCAGATCGCCGAGGAAGTGATAGCTCGTCTCATTGCTTGAAACCAAAATTTGATTATTTGCTTTATATTCCACATCTAAAAATAACTATCTATACCAAAAATGACCATTTGACGTAAAAAGGTAATGTTTACTTATCTCCATAACCCCGAGCCGCTGCCATGAGGAACACGCGTTAGGACGCGCATTAGGACGCGCATTAGGACGCGTTAGATGTCAAGTGATAGTCCGAGTGTAACGCACTTTTATTTCGCGCGTACTCAAAATACTTATCACGCATTATGACTGTGAGGAGTGAAGAGATCAGCGAAACCAAAAAGTACTATCACCTAGAGTGTAACGAACTTTTATTCTCAGGTGATCTGATAGAAAAAACTACGCCTCATCACGTGATCAACTCTTGACCAATCATATAGCAACATTCTTAGTATGTGGAATATAAATATATATATACTGCTTTGGTGGTGGGATATAAATGCGGTAATGGCCACCTGTCGATTTGAGTTACATTCACACAGCGCTGTATACATTGAAACATGCACGGTGAATTATAAACGAGATGAAGCTACTTGTATACGTAGCTCGGACGTTTAGTATTCAGGCCAAGGCAACTTAAAGGAGAATAAAACCTTACTACAACTTTAATACTAGTAGTTTAACAGTACAAAAATAAGACCATCAGATTAGTAAGATTTTTAGACAAATTAGACAAGGGTTGCGCTATTTTAAAAATGATGATTACCAGTACAGAATTTGACCATTAGTCTACAATGACGTACTTTCCGTAAGATTAGTGGATATTGAGCACCATGCGTATGCGAGACAATATCCTAAGCATAGGCCTACCTTTGACCGACAGTTTCATGATTACGATATGTAACACTTTGTGTGCCCCATGTGACTTTGTGAACAATCAATACACACAATTCCATAGAGCTGCAGTTCGTCTGACAGAAAGAGTTAAGCGCCAGTAACATGTCTGATTGACTAAAGATTTGGCCAATCAGCGTCTCTGATTCCCCGGCTCTTATTCAATCAAATTTGTCAGCAGGGTTTCATTGTCCTTTAATTGGTTACCACCTTATGTGGGCCCCAGACACGGCTAAGGCGGCTTAGCATACACGGTGTACACTTTAATTGTTGACATGGTCGTGTCTTTCTCGCAGACATGGTGATGACAGACACGTACGTGACAGCATTGCTTTATTAAGAAGGAGCTCTGGAGAGAGAGAGATAGAGAGAGAGAGAGAGAGAGAGAGAGAGAGAGAGAGAGAGCGAGAGACAAAGAGATGCGAAATAAAGAGAGAGGTGGGAGGGGGGAATAGGGGGACACAAGAAGGGAGAGAGAGAGAGGGAGAGAGAGAGAGAGAGAGAGAGAGAGAGACAAAGAGATGCGAAATAAAGAGAGAGGTGGGAGGGGGGAATAGGGGGACACAAGAAGGGAGAGAGAGAGAGGGAGAGAGAGAGAGAGAGAGAGAGAGATAGAGAGAGAAAGAGGGCGAGGGAGGGAGGGGGGGGGGAGGGAGGGGGGGGGGGGCACGGAAAGGGAGAGAGAGGGGGTGAAGAGTGGTGATTAAACGTTGAAAAAGAGAGGAGAGAACAGAGTGTTCTTCATAAATTATAAAACGAACAGATGCACGCATTGGTTGCGATAACGATTATTTTTTTTTTTATTTATCTATCAAAATGTTCTTTTATCCAGGCTAGCCCCGTCAGTATATAAGGCACTGTTACCCCGGAAGCCGGGGTTACATTATACAACAACATTACATAAACAACAACAAAGATGTGATATTGACATTCAACGGAATCATCAATACATGAGAACTCATCCGAAATGAAAAGGATGACGAAAAGGTAAGAGAAAGCAAAAACCCTACCTGGAATTACGGAAGTCGATGCTTCAACATCTTAAAAAAATGCTTATTGCGCAATGGTGTGACAATGATGAAGAGTCATTGGATATGTACCCAGCCGCTGAAAACAAATCACCTCGAAAAAAAAGCCAATTTCATGTTCTTGTTTCCTGACCAATGAGTTCTTTATTACATGTTTCCTGTCAGCCTGACAATTACCGTGAATTATATACGAAGGTGTAGTGTATTGAGCTACATGATTGCTATGAGATATATTGCACATCCATATTTCATGTATCTTTGTATTATGCTCCTTTAAGTTTCAACCATGCCTTGCATGTAACACTTTCACTCTGTCTTCTATCTGTCTCAAACTCTCAGTTCTCCTCTTATTCCCGCATTCCGATCTATGTATTCACTTGACCACAGCATCCTGCCACTGGTCACTCCCTCACTTCTCTCACCCCAAATATCTTTGTACCAACTAGTACTCATGATGGAAATATTATACGCATGTATATATAATCGAAAGTATTCCAGAATAAAGATACTTGTGGTTTATACATCAAGGAGACAAGTCACTCTTGCTCTTTGTTCGTGTCTTGTGTATTATCTTTATGTACCTAACCCAATAAATAAAAGAAGGCCACAATAGGTCTAGATAGATTCTAGTCTGATCTTCCATACAGATGTGTTGAGACAGTGTTATATTTTGATTCTGCAGACTGATCCATCAGTGGCAAATCCATCCATCCCAACCCGTCAGTATTTGTTGACGTGACTTGACTGATACTTACATGGCAAACGAGCAAAAAACCCAACAACGGCACAATGAGCACCTTCAAAAATCATATTTCTCCTCAGTACTGACGCCAAAAGTGATCAGTGATTGACCTGAAGCTTCTGTAATTAATGTTAGTTTATTCAAAAGCCCACAACACAATCAACACTAACAGTAACAACAAAACCAAAGAAGTAAGACTTAAAAAGAATATGAAAGGGCATAATCATTTCACGATTGTCTAGGATGAAGTGTCTAACTAGACTATATGCATTTATTATATAGTCTTTTCATGTTTTCTTCTGAATATTGGCAAGGATGTATTTCACCACGTTCCCTATGAACAGCTTTTGTAAGTGTTCCTCATCTGTCATGCATGCGACAGTTGTGCCTACGGTGAGAATTTCCAACGGGTTGAAATCCAGATTCTAACGACTGAGACAGCTTATAAAGCTTCTGATTAATCAAGATGTCTGTATCAAAGAGTATAACATCTCCCTCGTTCTTACCTCCTGACTTGACGTGGATGTCATCTGCGAAAAGGGGATTTCCATATTTCCGTAATTTGCATTTCAATCTACTTGACAATATGTTCCTCCATACTTAAAGCGGATTTCTCTTCAGATCTCCGCTTTTAGCACATTGCAAATGAGCTCGGTGAGGAAGAAGAATAGCTTCAAAGGATTATTTTCTCGGAGTTCTGTCATAGTGTGCTATGAACCCTAACCGTGCCAGACAAAGATATTCTGTTTAAAAACACATGTTTATTCCTGCGAACCATATAGCGACCGTGCCATATAAAGAGATAGTGCTTGTTTCGATGCATATAGCTGTCTCTTGCTATATGCTAAGGCCGCTGCAGAGAACAGGAGTTTGCCACGATTCTGCAGTCGTAAGGGTATACGACTGGAAATGTGATGTCAATCCAATGACAGAGTCCTGCGATTCAGCCAGTCGCAGTGTCGCACGATTGATCGGATCGCGACGTGTACTTTGGCCTTTCGTGTGTCTTGATGCATCTCCGAAAGGGTGTATTTCTTACTCTTACGTGTCCGTTCAAAGTTAAGGTCGAGTCCTACCGCGGCACTTTATGCCCTTTGACATGAGAGTTAGTCCACATCCTGGTATTAAGACAAACTTATTGTACATATAGGAAGAACTGAAACATTGTGTGGAGGCGTCGTAACATATCTTATTACTGGAATGATATTCATAGATATTAGTAAACATTTTTCGGTACAGGGCTTGAACACGTATTGCACTACATACATAAAACTTTATGTACAATTATCATGTTATTATCAGTGTTCATTATTACTGTTATTACCATTTTATCATTATCATCATCAGCAGCAGCAGCAGCATCATCAGCATCATCATCATCATCATCATCATCATCATCATCATCATCATCATCATCATCATTTTACCTTATTATGTGTTCCTTTTTTCACCTTGACGTGTGTCTACTATTCATCCATATCTATGTACTTTTCCAAATGGGTTTAACTTAATCCCGCGTCATTTACCTTTAGTTCTAGGCCGTTTAAGAAGTGTTTGATAAAGCCCAAATCGACTCAATCGATGCGCTTACGCTATCTGTGTCTGACAAACTAATCCTCTTGGAGATTTGTATGTATGACATGTGCAAAAAAAAATCAATAACAGGTAGAGAGTTAATACTTTTAGCCGAGCACCGGGAGCAGTAATGAACTTTCTTCAAATTTGAAGTCCTTAGTGAGATGCTTTTGTGCGTCGGTATTTCCCTTCTCCGCAATGCATCATTGTGGATCACTGAGCGAGCATCTAGACTTATTCCGACCTTGTGAAGCGGCTTAAGAAATGCGAAATGCAATTTAGATGTAATAAGTCTGACAGCCGGGTTAATATAGCACTATAAATGACATGAAAATCTGAGCTGTCTTGTACAAATAAATTCCCCCTGAATCTAAAGAATAAATATATCAAGTAATCGCTTCCGAGCCGAGATGATATGCTTTTCTATGTGTTTTGGTGCCAAAATGAACGATGGTAGGTTATGACTTAATTAGAGAAAGGGACACGCCACTTAAATGCCTAACCTTCAGATGGAATGATCAACATGACAGCAAAATAACCCTCCCCCACCCCCCCCCCCCACAAAAAAAAATTATCAGAGCTCAACAAAATCAACTCATTTAAATGGAAACCGTTCTTTCGTGTTTTCACAAAACAGATGGAATCAACCTTTTAAAACATTCGAGTTCATACTCCTTTTTGTACTTACATCGTAGGTATATAACGTATTCAGTACATGACGTACAGTATACAGGTATAAGATGTGATTGATGCTGCTATAAAAGTGGTTTTGTACCCGTTACATCAGGCACGCTGACCCTGATATTCAGAACTCCTTTTATTAGTGTGACGTTCGTTTAGGCTCGGACAAATAAACTGTTTAATTTGTCTACTACTCGAGGACAATCGATGCGTAGCCCTGCTGTCTCAATGACTATATCTGCATCATCACAACTTGTATAACTTTTGATGTTTTCAAATATGTTACGGACCGTTATCATGGTTATATTCGAGCGTTCTTTACAATCGTTCTGTCCTCGTGCCTATTATTGACATTACGTAAGTCGCAAATTATAATTTGGTTATCGTATGTGAAAAAATAAACCAAATTGGATAATGAAATTGGACGGCATAAATTATCACAAAGAGCATGCAGGCCTGGTGAAAAAAAAACCTTATTAATCTTCTGTAATCATATAGCTTTGGAAGAGATTTTAGGGTACTGAGCTTGGATATGGTCGTAATTGGTCATTCAGTTACAGGATTAAAATTGACTTGATGGTTGATTGGAGCATTTTTATCACTGCAACGTAATCACAATTTTCAAAACTTGGCATGTAAAGAGTTGAAATAAGCATGTTGGGATGGGGGGGGGGGGGGGAGGGGTGGGATCGAGGGGGAGATATAAATGTGTCTGTATTATCTTCTGTGGTTAAGTCGATACATGCAAGGGATGTATTCCATCATTTCTTGCCGCTTGTATCAAGTTAAACATACTACCCTTCATGTGAACATGTGTATATAGAAGCTTAGAAAGCTTATAATGCAAGAATACCTACCTGGCAATAAACCATTTTTGCTATGTTTGCAAATTGCAACCCGGTAACCCCAACGCTTGTCAGAGGTTTACCCGACTAACAACAGCAACTAATATATTCAGAGTATATTCCACCCACTAACCCTTTATGTACCATTGAGGCTTTTTTGCTTAAAGGTGATATTCATAGGAAATAAAATCAAATAAATATAGTTTATTTTATAATTGAATGAGTTATTAAAGCAATTTATGAAGCTAACATGCCATGAAAGTGTTCAGTTAAGTGTTTAATGAAGGTCAAATTTCACTAAATTGACTCTCTTTCTGACCTACGAAATCGCCTAGGGGAAAGTGGCGTTGTGTGTACGTCACGGCCGGGATATGCTTCACAATGACCATTGTGTATCACACCTGTTAATCCACTAGCAACTGCCATCACA
The DNA here is from genome assembly GCA_963669155.1 of Arbacia lixula. Taxonomy (NCBI): domain Eukaryota; kingdom Metazoa; phylum Echinodermata; class Echinoidea; order Arbacioida; family Arbaciidae; genus Arbacia; species Arbacia lixula. Next base: position 21,506,295 of record OZ022578.1, on the reverse strand, counting down.
GTTTCATTAACAATGCCTGATGCTTCTGGCGGAAAAGAAGCTGCGGATTGGCATGTGCGATGCACAATAACGCCTCCCGTTTCTTACGTCAGACCTAAAGGCCGTTTCGGATGACAGTAGGTCAAATTTGTCCCCGAGAATACGGTGATTGTTTTCACCCTAATTTCGTTTTTTTTGGAAAGTGATATATTGTTTGAATGTCATCCGAGCTCACTGTATGGCTTATAAGCTTTCTGTAGATGAATATCTTCATATTTTTGGACTTTCTATGAATATCACCTTTAAGTGATACACACAACTCTCATGGAAAAGCAGTTTATGTAACACACAAAGTTTTAAAAGTGACATACAGGTGAATGTAAAAAGGCGTTGCTACTTAGATAGGAATATAGTTGCAAACACATTACAAAATGGCTCATGGTACCATGGTATTTATGGCGGCGGATTACCCACACACATATCTATAAGATATACCAGAGGCAAAACTCAAATCTTACAATAATGAAGAGTATAACTTGTTCAAGAGAAGACGATAACCCTTTCGTCCGATTCATGAACCCGATGATATTTCTCGTTCAATTTATGAAATACTTCACGGATCCGCCAACGCCTGTAATCCAGGTACAAGCATCAGGAGAGAGAGAGAGAGAGAGAGAGAGAGAGAGAGAGAGAGAGAGAGAGAGAGAGAAGGGGAGTGGGGTAGACAAAGGAGGGGAGAAAGAGAGGGGGAGAGAGAAGAGAAATAGCTAGACATTCGCAAAAAAGGGAAAAAAGAGAGAGGGAGTACTACAAATACAACTTTTTGTGTATCGAACCTTGTTTTCCAATCACACAGACGTATTTCTTCCAATTGTACCAAACTCCTTCTTATTGCAGCCTTAACGCTATACTTTAGCTGCATAGATGCCATAGCCCATTTCATTGCGTTTGTGTAATTATAGTCATGTGCTGACATTTTTTTTCAACCGAGTTCAAGCACGCGTTTTTACACACTCCGGACATAGTTTAGATTGTCACGCCGAGAATTAACTCCTCCTGTCCCAGAAAAAAAATAGTACTCTATTGGATGCGTGTGTATTGCTTGTGCAACTGGATACTGGTGCACAAGAGATTTAAAGACTCCCTTCTCTGACTCATCAGACACTTTTCACAGAATATTCGTGCCTGTGAATATAATGGCTATGCAATGCGACGGGGCTTCGTCGTTCTTGTCTACTTTCGATCGTTATGTTTGCTACAAGTTGAGACCAGCGAACTTCATTGGGTTTCCAAGGACAAGGTCACTGGTTGCATCTGGGCTGCATGTGACAGGCCACCATCTTGTTTTTTCCCTTACGGAAACGTAGTACATACAGCATAATCAACCACTTTGAATGGAAATTGAACCTCAGATTTGATCTTTACCATACAGATTATTGTACATGTTCTAGGTATTACACATATCTACTTAGCGCAATATATGTATTGTCCATAAAGATCGGGAAAGCATCTTCTAAGATGTTTAGCTAATACTCCTTCTTCTGTTTTGTTTTGCTTTACACATTACAACATTTTACAGTCCAAATGTAGTTCGGTAAAGTGTGGGGTATTTTTAAATGTGACAAATCAAGAATTCAAATAGATAGGAACAGATAGATATTGATGGAAAATGATTATGCTGTTCATATCATTCCTATATTTTGAAGTGTGAATTATTGACTTAGGAAGATGTTCGGACAGCAAAATGGTGATTCCGAGCCGTTGCCATGATTGCAGTTAATAGTATAAATACAAACTCTTCCTTCAGCATGTTCAGTTCCTCTCTTTTGCTCCCCCCACTCTACCTCTCTCACTCCCCCTCCCCCATCCCCTCTCTCTCTCTCTCTCTCTCTCTCTCTCCCTCTCTCTCTCTCTCTCTCTCTCTCTCTCTCTCTATCTCTCTCTCTCTCCCCTTCACTCTTTCTCTCTAAATATGTATCTCATGTTTTTCGTTCCTTCCTTCTCTACCTCTCTCTTCCCCCTCCGTCTCTCTCTTTCCTCCCCCTCACACCGTCTGCCCCTGTCCCCACCCCCACCTCCTCCCCCATCTCACTCCTCCTCACACACTATCACGTATTGTTCATGGAGCACCTGGGTGTGTAATTTCAACCCAAATAGGACGGCATCCGAGCGGCAATTAAGAAGAGATTGTTCGGGCGCTAAGCAAGACCCTCCCCTTTGAAGCTGAAGAAGTGAACAAGAAAAGGATGTAAAAACATAGTACCGACTACCGAGGATTGACCGGGAATTTCCGTGATTCCCCTCTTAGGACCGTTTTCATCTTACAGGCACCTCTCGTGCCATGTTCCAATCCCTCTCCGATACTGTCCCCCGAGATAACATTTCACAGTGATCACGCAAATGGACGTAGCGTAAAGTCATACGGGTTTTCTTACAAAACCGATGCCTTCTTTTGAGCAGAACTCGATTTTGTTTGTATAAATATAGCATCGTCTGCATGTCTGTGTTCTGAATTTTATGCTCTGGCTATATCGGTAACACCACCGTACTTCACACGGACACATACCCCGTCCCTCACATGCTTTTTTTTTAAATTTGATTTTATTCACATAATAAAGTAAACAATTCAACTTTATAACATAGAATTACAAGTACATAAACGTAATATTTCTATTGATTCGATAAACACAATAAAGCATGATGTATATAAACACAATATATATGTGCCATACAAACAAACACATACATACAAACGCGCGCGCACACAAATCATACACACCGTACTTTTTCACCTACTCTGCACACGTATCAGATAAAAGAGAAGGGTAATATTACAGTTATAAAACTACTGTTTTGCCAAATGTAGAACGCGGGCGGGTCTGCGGATCCATGCAGTATTTCAACACCAGAAACAACGTGTCAGATGACGTAACGCATTGTCTTCGTGTGCGCATGATAAATAAAAGAAGAAATATGCCTAGTTTACCGCGTATAGGACATGTTAAATCGGCAAAACTCATTGTGCGTGTGACCGATCTACAATGTATTATCTAATTTGTCTCTTAAAAACGAATATCAACTTTTTTAAATTCTTGTTTCCACTTCTGCTACTGATTTATGAGCCTTTTGCATCATGGGCTCGAGCTTGGGTAGACGGCAATTCGAGTCCAACACCCGGAAATGTTCTTGAGTGGTCCAAGTGAACGGCAAACAATGTCAAGTTAATATCCGGACATCGCGCTGTGCACAGTACGCCGTGTTGGCAAAACGACCGTTGTCTTGACTGCCCGTGCATTTTGACTATACATGCAATGAATGAATATAAATTAAGCTAGCCTATAGTGATTTAATAACCTTATGGATAGCCTGAGTAGGGGAGTGTGACTGAAGATCCCCTACAGGCTATTTGTGTGCCTTCGGAGTAAGCGTATGCTGTTCTTTTTAATTGCACTCAGTTATTGCGCGGAACAGTTTTCATCAACGTCATACTACTTATGTTGGAGTGGGAAAATGGAGGGGGGGGGGGATTTCGAGTAAGGGTCGATGGAGAATATAGGCATAACAAGTGAAGAACCATGTATGGCGACACAAATGAAAAAGAGTAATCGTAACGACATAGATTAATATACAAATATAAGTACAGTCAGAATCCATATTTTCTTTATTAAACTATTTTTTTAGTGCACGCTTCTGTGGGAGTACGTGTGTTCGTGTAATGTAGAGACTAGGTTCACATAAAATTGCCAAATACGCCGAACATCATAACTTATCACGTGTAATCAATTGATATTCTTCATCATCTGAAAATTTGTTTTATAAAAATTTAAATGTAAAAGTCTTCAAAGTAATTGTACTTAAATGTCATTGTTTGAAATACGTATTACACTTGTAATCATGACTTTCCGTAGTGTATTTAGCTTTGTATATTTTGGGGGCTTTCCTGATTACTTATATACTCTTTTTATAATTTTGCAATGCCCCTTTAACTCTGTATAATGTTTTAAATTTTTTGATGCTTGATGATTGGGATGCAATCTTCATTTATAATATTCATTTGTTGATGTTTATGTTGATTTTACCATGTTATGTCTTGTCTATTGAATTTGTTAAAAATGTTGATATGTTTTGTATTGATTTATTATTCTCGCTGTTATGTATTGTAATATATTTTTTTTATCCATCAGGGCCCTCAGTGACAACAGTTTTACAACCGTAGAGGCCACCGTGCTTAAATAGAACTGGAAACGAATAAATGAATAAATAATAGATATTTGCGCGTAGGTATGGCAAGTATGAGTACGTGTGCGTGCGCTATGACTGGACATGCCTTCAGGAAGGACGAGCAAGAGGAAGATGAGAAAATGTCAAACATATAAACAAAGATGGGAATACAGATAATAAAAGCACACAAACCGAAAATATAGGTTAATTGGTGAAAAATCACAAGCCAGGCATAGCTACAAACAATTAATGGTCAATATTTTTTCCTCTAACACCCCAACCTTCCTCCGAGAGAGCCCTGGAACGATTGATAAGATCAATTAAGGTCGTTTAACTGTGTTTGTTCAAGTCACTCGGACTCTCGTCTGTCCTTTTTCAAGTGGCCAGCATTCTGTTTGTCATAACACTCTTCCTCGAGATGAATGGCCCGCCGAGTGCCGCAGAAAATAGGAACCCGCCCGTCTCTCGAGTGAACGACGCAATCCCTTGATTACAGCACGGAAAAATAATGATGATGCAAGAATATGAAAGAAGGTTTACAAATCGTTGGTAGGAAAATGATGACATGGCAGCATTAACTCTGTGCATGCCATGCACATGTCAATTTTTGTTCCCAAGTTACAACCACAAGTGGCTTATCTGACACAAAAAGTGTTTAATGAAAGAATAACGCACACTACGGGATTTAACCCTTGATGTGCCAGACCGACTGAAGCTATTGGAGTTATGTGTATGACAAAGTACCAACATGCGTCAGTGGCACACAAGGAGTTAATTTGCGTACTGCCATGATCACATCGCATTCTGTAAATGCTCTTAGCCTCGTTTTATTTCCGCATTCAACGCTCGGATTATCAATGATGTAAAGACCCATTTTCGAGAAAAGATATGTATGTATATATGAATGTAACAAACTGTGGGAGACCAGTTTATCAAATTTGAACGAGCAACAACTTCTTTACTTATTTATTAAAATGAAGATCAACTTTAAACTTAAACTTAAGGTCAACTTTTGACTCTCCCTCATTCTCTCCCTTTTCCTCCCCTCTCTCTCTCCTACATCTCTCTCTGTTGTTTTCCTGAAACATGGCGTCTTTGATGGAGTGAGGTACACTGACATTCCAGTGGAAAACAACTTTGTCATCGTTACTCTGCACAAATATTTTGATATCTTTCGACTCAGGTGGGGGTGAGGTACAGTAAATAATGATGTAAAATTCATGGAAACATCAAGCCTGTCCTCGCTACTACGGAAAAATGTTTTCATAATCACCATTGATCATCGACTCACAGGCTAGGCCCGGCTGAGAGCTAGCACTTAAAGTCTTCATTCTAGATTATTGTCAAAGCGTGAATTTAAGGGGAAAATCGTCCCCATTTGAATAAACTTGCACATTAACCCTAAAACTACCTGGTTTATTTCGTGTAATAATCCTGCAACGCAAGAACATCTCGTCGCGACACTTCTTGACTTTTTTCTTTCAAGTCTTGAGCATCTCTTGAGATAAAATTCGCGACATCCATGCATACCATTATGCGGAGCCACGCCGTTTTCGTAAAGGCATGTCATCCCCAAAAGTGCACAATTTTGCAATTTTGTGTGCATTTCCTATGGAAAATAGTGCTCTTTCACAAAACTTATAAAAACCTTTATCATTTTTCCACTTAAACATTTTGTACTTACATAAGTATTTCCTGTCCTAGGGGCAAGGAATTAAGGAATTCATTTCATAAAAGTGAGCCAAGAAAGGAAGGGAAAGAAGTGATAAATGACTTGGGGAATTCCTTTGTGGCGGTCCTGACTATGTATGTCGACGATAAATATAATTTACCCACACTTAAGTTCTATCTATGTATGGCGAGCAGCTTGCTCAAAAATATGCAAAAAATACTTACAACAGAAGATGTGACTAGGTTCTGTTGAACAAAATAAAAAAAGTTCTCAGGAAAGTGTGAACTACATACAAGTACATTTACTAAAATTCTGACATTCTTTTCATACCTAAGCAAATGATTTGAAAGGCCCATGATTTTTATTCGATAACTTTATGAATGTTTCACTGTTCAAAATGCAGATATTCATTGTATTCTCCGTGCGAAAACAAGTAGTTAAATAGAGAAAACTTAGCAGCTTGAAAGTAAACTTTCAAAATCCGACCTAGTCTTAAGAAATAATTATACCCATATAGGTGCTTAGTTGTGTATCGGCAGATATATTATTTGCAGTACTCAGCAAATCATTTCATTTCATTGTCAAATCACAAAAGGGAAAGAACTAATACAGAAAGTCAAGTAAGAGACCCAGATCTTCCTGCAAAACGGTGACTTTATTCCATGGACAAGCGAGCGCAATACCACATATTGCCAAGAATGTCGACGTGCTTAAACATTAAATGTACAGGTGGGAACTTAATTTGGACGTAAGTACATAAAATGCCATTAAATTTTGCTTAAATATTTTGGTAACATTTTATTTGGAATGAATATTTATGATGAGATAAGCAATCCCAATTTTCCTGTATCAATTACAATTTTTTCCCTCAAAACTGTTTATCACGAATAAGAAGAAAAAAAACAGATTAGTACAATTGTACACCCCAAAACATATACATAATTACGAATAATTTATTCAATCATAAAATGTATGATATCGCAGTGATATTATTTTGACAAATGTATGCATTCTCACTCTATTTATGTATGCATGAAGTATTTCATATATCATATTTTGGCTTTTAAACCAGAAATATACGTATACGAAAATATGCAATCCTAAATCAAGAAATAATCGATGATAAGATGACTATGGGTATGGCGATCGATGATGAGGAAATGATATGGAGAAGGCTCAACTGAGAGGGTGAGCTTGTATGATAATTGCTTTGATGTGAGTTTGGCTTTCCATAGAGATTCTATCCCAGCACACAAGGAAGATTAATGGTTGTGGATGTTACGAGTGATTTGTACAGGGTGGCGATAGACATGATAGATTGGGATGCTAATAAACTAGCCACACTTTATAGTCTCACACCTTGCGCGGTGCAACCCCGTGGCCACTCAGAATCGAAATGACTCGTCCGTTTATTATCCCGTAAAAGCAAGACATTATTCCGTTGGGAGGGAAGAGAGAGTAAGAGCGAAAATTGTGATGAATGGGAAATTATCTTAAACAGAGCCGCAGTTAACTTTCATTATTTGGCATGTCGCAATACCACGCCTAAATTGGAGCGATTATCAAAAGTTGGACAGAATGGCCAATTTGTGAACGATGAGGAGTTGATGAATCAATAGAAGCAAATTCCAGCATGTCCAGAATTTTAGAGCAATTAAGTTAATAGTTTAACATTCGGAGGAAACAAAAGGGACAGACAGAGACAGTCAAAGAAGGAAAGAGAGAGAGAGAGAGAGAGAGAGAGAGAGGGGTGGTTGTGGTAAAAAGTGAACGTGCGCGCTTGTGTGTCGTATGTGTCTTTGCATAATTATTGACGTGCGGAACGGAGCGTATATCATAGAATGTTTAAAATGTATTCTTTTTGCATGAAAAAGAAGCACATCTGGATGGTTCGCTTGGCTGCAAATAGACCTTTTTACACACACATTTCCAAATCAAATAAAAATATGCCTCATAGCAATTATACCCAATATAAAACTTTTGTAACCTTCCCTGCTCTAGATTCACACACAAAAAAAAATGTTAAAGGTCCTATGCCATGAAAATGTATGTTGACTTAATTCGATTCAACTTAAAAGGTATAAAATAAAATCACTAACTGTTCAATGGAATTATGTTTCCTATATTTTGAAATATTTTTTCTTTATTTATTCTCAGCACTGATAAGCCCCGCCTCCAGAATATCCTCCAACTCAAGATTCTTCTTGTGACATCATCAAAGGTAGAAATTTATGCACAAATTAAACATTGCAATGACTACCTCTACCTGCCAACAAGATCATCACATGTCTTCACACAATACCATCTAACAACCTTTCATGTGAGAATAATCGTTTCCTTATGTCAGAAATGTGCTAGCTATGCCAATGAAAAAATAATTTTGCATTGTATAAACACGTGATGCTATTATAAGCACTTGCAGATAGTCATTGCAATGTTTAGTCTGTGCATAAGTTCTGTCTATTATCAAGTTAATTTCTACCTTTGATGATGTCACAAGAAGAATCTTGAGTTGGAGGATATTCTGGAGGCGGGGCTTATCAGTGCTGGGAAAAATTAAATAAAAATTATTTTAAAATATAGGACACATAATTCCATTGAACAGTTAGTGATTTTGTTATATACATATTAAGTTGCATCAAATCAAGTCAACTTACATTTTCATGTCATATGACCTTTAACAATGGAACCCTTAGTCAAATTTCCTGTGAATCCTAACAAATCAGTGTAAAGGATATTAAGTTAAAAGCCCGTTGATAGAAATGGCACGAACAGGCGGGGACTGTGTAACATACACGACACAGGTCACACTGATTTGCGCGGTCTGCATTCCAGCATGTTGGACATCTATAACGCAAACCATTTCCAAAAAAGGAGTCTGGCTGCTGTAGAATACTTATTCTCCATTTCTTCTCTGGCTCGCCAAAACATGTAGGTCGGATCAATAAAAAAGTTAATTATAAAGTAGCTATCTTTATGAGTAACTAGACTATATTTTCCGAGCCAGTTCAAATTAGAAATGCCCAACAGCCTGGACACTAGACTAGTTTCCCGGGGAAAACAAGGCGCATGACACAGACAGACACATCACGCGACGGCGAAGCCTGGGATAGTGTCGGAACAACTCGTCCCGAGATCGAGTGTTGTGGATTCGATTACATGTGCGAGGCGCGTGGCATGTAGAACAGCAATGCAATGCACGGTGTTATTGCTGGTGTCGCAGGGGTGAAGAGTACTTTAACGGGACGATTATCCGTCATCAAGAGGCGATCAAGCAAGTGGTTAGGAGTGGACCTCTGGAGTCGGGTTACGACTCTTCTGGATCATTCGGAGAGGTGCATGGTTTAGCCTAGCTTCTAGGATGTAGAGTCTGTCTATTTCCAATAAACTTATGCACCCATAACAACGGTCTGCCTAGTCACGTAGGTTTATGCTTTATCACTTGTTCTAGCCTAGTGTGATCCGAATCCAATCAGCAGGAAAGGAAATAGTGGAAGGAACAAGTGCGTCTTTGCTTCTGCGTGCTAAGAGCAGCCAGGGTACAGTTATCAGAGTGTACAGTTTACCAACACTTTAATTCAAGTCCAATTTCAAGCTAATAGGCGGACTAACAATGAAGGTACAGAACAGAAGTCATGAATATACCTCCATGGTGTGTCCCGTGCATGTCCCGTGGCGCCGTGGGATTTCTTCGATATATCTGCGCGCGCGCATGTGTTTGCGTGCATGTTGTTGTGTAATAAAGATATTGGTTAAATCATGAGTGATAAACATCCGCACTTCTTGTAGTAACAAAAATTTAAACAAAAGTTGGTATTTTATGTTGAATGTGATGAGACCGTAAAGTGCATGCACTGATGTGTATGTATGTGGGGTAACATGCGTCTCTCTTCTTACCTATTTTGTCTATGATGTATACAATATGTACGTGTGTGTGTGTGTGTGTGTTTGTGTGTGTGTGTTTGTGTGATGGCGAGAGAGAAAGAGGGGAGAGGGAAGAAAGAGTGACCACAAAAAAAGTCCTTAATCAAGTTACAGTCTCAGGGATCATGGTAATAATATACCGAGTAATTTCCATGCACGTGGAAAGTTTACAACTGACCAGCTTTGCTGCCACATACGCACCATCGTAGCCTCACACTTTGATTCAAATAAGGCCACGCGGTGCACCCGACATGACAGACCTAATTATAGGTCGTGAAGTTCTCGAGTTATCTTCCAGAATGTCTCTCTACTTACGTTGCGCACTTTGCGCACCACTGACGCATCTTTGCGCCGTGAGTACAACCACAATCCAGCACACAATGAGGTCAGATTACACGGTACGCTTAAGAAAGAATACGAATAGAATGGCGCCTTTTTTAAGAAAAGAAACTCTTCAAGGGATAGTTCACCCTGAAGATAGGTTGGTTTCAATAAAAGCAGAAGCACAACAGATGGTTTGACGAAAATTCGTCAAAAGGTAAGAAAGATATGATCTTTTGAAATGTCAATTTTGTGACGTCACGTGCGAGATGCTCTCCCATATTTTGTGTACAATCTACTTACGTAAATTTCTCACTTCCTGTCTTTGACAACGGAATTATTTTTTGTTATCTTTTGACGGATCTTCATAAAACCTCCACTACTATGTGTTTTTTTTCAAGGCTCTGCTTTTATTGAAATTTCAGGGTGAACTACCCTTTTAAAAACGAAGTGCAGAATTTGAACTTGTCCGCGAACAACTGCAGATTACCAGAAACAATGGTGCGTTTTGATTATAGTTACTTTGTCACCAAATATCAAATCAATTCTGCGTACGCTTCCCCCCCCCCCCCCAAATGGTTCCTAACTTGCATTTACTTCGCCATTCCTGTGGCAAAGAACATGCTGCTAAATGGGATTTGTGTCTATGATTGATGACAAATTGTATACCTCGATCACAAAGAGTTTACTTAAAAGATTCTTAATCATGCGAACAGGTTCAGCAAATTGTATTTGAATTTTGATATTGTCGAGAAACATCGATTAGCTTCTATTTTCTACAACCGTACAAAAAATGTACATAATTCATATCTTGTATAGTAATTGCATTATGTGATATTTATTTGGTTATCGTTGTGTATATTCAATTATGTGTGCAATGACACACACCTGTTATTTTCATGTCTTTATATATTGTATGAAAAACTGTAAAAAATAGCCAATTTCAAATGTAGGTACCAAAGATATATATGCGGAGACTAAATGTTACAATGTCATAAAGTGAACCAAGAACCATTGTGCACATGGTATCATTGTTTTCAATGGGACTGTATTGTTGAAAATGTATTTTTGTCGTATTTCGATGACTAAGTTTTTGTTGGTTGCCTTTGTTTATCTTGGTAAATGTTTAAGGTGTAGTGCCGTAGACAAGTTGATAATATGCTTGTAAAGTTTATACATGATTAAAAAATCGTATCATCTTACAAAGGGGAAATTCATCGAAATAAAGTGTCATACAGCCTCTTATCGTGCTTACAGTCACTTCGGAATAAACACGTTAGGTTAGTCATCTGACACCGTCTTAAATATGATGTCAAAGTGGTTTGGGATTCACTTGACTGGTTCCGGACATATCTGACAGCTCGAACACAAACTGTTTTTATCAATGGGATTCAGTCATGAACTCACACATCAACCCATGGAGTTCCGCAAGGATCTGTTATGGGACCACTAATATGTAAAATGTATACAGCACCTTTGGAAAAGATTATTGAGGCTTATGGTTTTTTCGAAAATTTGTCTATGCAGATGACACACGAATTTAGTTATCTGTTATTGCATTAGACACTTCAGATTTAGTTCGTAAGGTAGAGAAATGTGTCAAGGAAGTGAAAGAATGGTCAGTGCTGAATGGCCTGAAGTTGAATGGTAAGAAAACAAAAGTACTTCATATTTCATCTTGATTTCGTACAAATGATTATTTTCCACCTATCCTGTGTAAAAAAAAAAGAAATCTTGGTGTTAGTTTTTATTATCCCTTCACCATGCAAGATCATGTTACATCTAAATGCAGGTCTGCCTTATTGGCATTATTGACAAAATTTGACCTTATATTGACAAGGGGACCACTGAAAGATTGGTTTTTGCCTTTGTTTTTTGTATGGCTTACCTGACACTCATCTCCAATATTGCGTTGCAAAGCTTGTGACTAAAATATAAGTTTATAACTCCCATTTTACGTGCCGTACTCTGGTTGCCCGTAAATAAACGAATAATTTCAAAAAACCCTATTAATTCTTTACCAATGTTTTAATAATATAGCTCCAGCATATATTACTGATCACCTTACCGAATTTGAACCTGGCAGAAATCTGAGATCACGCCAAAAAGATTGATTTGTAGTTCCTACTATCGCTACCAATTACCATGGTAAACGAACCAGATCCCAACCCATATCAAACATGCTGAGAGTCGAAAAAGTCAAAACCTCACTAAACACCAATTTTTTAAGTAATAATTAATCATTGGAAATAATATAAAATCGTTCGTGGATATATTTTGTTTATAATCTGTCTTTTTAACCACCCATTATTTACTCATTATAACTACCTGTGTGGGGCCGGGCATGTCCCTGAAATTGTCTGTGAACAAGGCAGCAAGTGGCTAACATGCCTTAACCAGGTGGAGCTGGGAGTTATGATGGATGGTAATGTATGTTTGGGGCAAGAATGTGCTCTTTTCTTATTTAAAATTCTTATATTTATCATTGTTATGTACACAACTTAAAATTTGTGCTGTATCATTATGATTATTAATTAATTATTCTACTATAGATGCAGCATTTTTTCCTTTTTCTTCCTTCCTATTATCATTTTCTCTTTTTTGTAAGCGCATAGAGACTCTGCCAAGGGTATTATATATGCGCTATATAAGAACCGTGATGTTATTAGTATTATCACTGGGTAAATGACTGTTTGGAAAGGATCAGTCGCAAAATAACCCATTCAAACAGAAGACTAGTCAGGGAATGTATGAATAATCATTGCGAGGCGTACTGAGTAGTTCTCTTGGAGTGATTCATGATATTCCCCAATCAACTGTATTACTCACTATCCTTCTATACTTTTTACATGAGTCATGCTCTGGTTATAGAAATATTAATGATCAAGCGTGAAGAGTAATAATTATACTGTGGTTGGCAGTGGGAGAGCTCGCAATCCCCTTGCTAATTTGTGTCAATCTGAAATTTAATATGTAAATTACATTTCACACGAAGTTAAACATAGTTGAATTATACACATAATGCGTGAAGAAACTCATTAAACACACATTAAAAGGGACTCATCTTAAAGTGATAAAGGACGATCAAAAAGACATCAAAGTAATAAAAAACGGATCACCGACTGGAAGCTACAACTTCTCCAGTTGGAGGTTCTAGCATGAATAGTGCCCTCGGAGGGTTATACGTTATCAACTATAAAGGAGCCCGCTGTTAATCCCCCTTCCCCCAGGTACAGAAGTACGTTTAAGCAAACGACTACGTGCATTTGTAAAGATAATCTGGTCCGCAAAAAGACAGATGCCACGGAACTCCCCCTTCCCTCCCCAAATCTCCCGCACCCCTACCGTTCATCACATGGCCTGGCAAATTACATCATTAACTGGCCAAAAGAGAAAGAAAGAGAGAAAGACTGAGTGAGAGAATAGAGAGAAGAGAGGGGTCAGTCAGAAAGAGAGAGAGAGAAAAAAAAAAAAGAAAGAGAGAGAAAGAGAGAGAGAGGAAGAAATAGAGAGAGAAAGAGAGAAAAAACGAGAGAGGGAGATACAGCAGGTGGGGTGACCATGCAACTTTATATACCCCATATGCATCATCAACCGCCAACATGGCCAAATTCCCCGTTCTTCTCCCATCAGACGTTAAAAAAAAAGAATTTGAGGCTGGATGGATATTACAGTGTATTCTACATAATGTATGTGACACTAATCATACTTAAGGGCACGGGGGAAGACATGGATCATAACCCAACGCGTCATTATCTTCTAAAATTCATGTCCGGTCCTCTGATTTTCCAGAGCGTGCATGAGATTATGCACGCATGTCTTGTCATGTTCAGAAATTCAATGAATATTTATTCAGATTAATGTTTATTTCAGTAAACCCGTACGGAAGTAAAATGGGGACTAAATTATACATTCCTGAAGATAGGAGCGTATGATATGACCTAAGCAGTGTTTGCGTAGACAAATTAAGAACACATACAAATGCGTTCATATTGTGATATCAAATCATTTTGAAAGGATAAGACGACAATCGGGATTTTTCAATGGTTTTGATCTTTAACAAAATCAAAACTTTCCTATAAATTGTCTCATTTCCCTCAAAATCTGTTTTAACGATTTTTCTACTATTAAGTGCAATGGAAATTTCCGTCAAGGTTACCTTTTCTTATAACCCTTACATCGCCTGCTCAAATTCTGCTCTCCTGTATGTGAGTAGTACTTATGCTGCATTTTTGATCGTCACGCACAGAGAGTGAAGACCAATAATAACGTTACAAAGTGAGAGGATTGCGGTCCACCATGAATTTGTCGAGTTTTCTCTTTCTTATCATAGCATTTTAGCTCTCTTTACTTGTTACGAAACTTTGCTATGTTATGTTATCTATTGTGGAGGGATTTTTAAAAATATGTCCAAACATTACACTAAACTAACGCTAACTATCAAAACAAAAGCGAATGCGGTCCTTATTTGCAACGCCAATTAATTTTGAAAGTGAATCGGCCGATAGCTATTTCTAAAGGTTATCACCATTAAACTAATGAGGGGTCGAAAAATTACCGAAAAATTGAGGGTCGACGGTCATTAAGCGCAGGGGCTGTCTCGCGGTTACAACGTTCTTATTAAGTGTTGTGTTCTTTTATTTAATAGGTATCGCCAAAAGTGTTGATTCTCTATATGCAACGATATAAATCATGATATGTTGCAAAAAGTGGAGGCGTGTCTTCAAGAAAAAGAAAGTATCTGTCAGCGAAATTTAACACCACTTGTCAATTTAAGGATGACAGACCACTTAATTGCCTTTTAATGTTCAAAATAAGTAATGATGCAAAGACTATATCTGCCTCTGCAAGTTCTTTATTGATCCAGAAAATGTGCTGTCATTCGAGGTAGCTTCAGTTCATTCTTCTCTCCTCGCAATTAGATTAAAATCTTTGGCACGTGACACGAGAGATATGATCGAGTATTCCTTTCTCGGGTTGTTTGCCTATGTTCCATGGGGTGGAAAAGGTCAATAACGAAGTATCATTATTTCCACAAGACGCGCAGGAGCAGACCCCGGGCGACACTTAAACGTATGTAACTCGTCAAATAACCATGATGATGGGAAATGAGAGTGGGAATTTGATGCAACTAAACGTTATATGAAAGAGGTAAAGACCAGAAGATGGAAGATATGAAATAGGAGAGAGGAAGGGGAGAACGGAGAAGAGCAGAAGAAGAAGAAGAAGAAGAAGAAGAAGAAGAAGAAGAAGAAGAAGAAGAAGAAGATGAAGAAGAAGAAGAAGAAGAAGAAGAAGAAGAAGAAGGAGAAGAAAAGGAAGATGAAGAAGAAAAAAAAGATGATAACGATGAAAAAAGGGAAGATGAGGAAGAAAAAAGGGAAGATGGGGAAGAAAAAGAAGAAGAAGAAAGACAGACAGGGGAGAGAGGGCGCGTCGTGCACACACACAAACACACACACACACACGCACATACACACAAATATATGCACGCTCATACTCTCAAGTCTTCAATGCATATACAGACAACCTCTGATAATATTATGTGAGGAAGGATGAGAGATACAAGAGAACGAGATAGGGATCACATAAACAGAGAGAAGAGAGTGCGAGAGAGAGGGAGAGAGAGGGGGGGGGGAGAGAGAGAGAGAGTGAGAGAGAGAGAGAGAGAGAGTGAGAGAGAGAGAGAGAGAGAGAGAGAGAGTGAGAGAGACATAGAGAGGGAAGGGGGGGGGAGAGAAACTTGAGAGATGGAGGGGTGGAAGGGTATGTGAAGTTACACAAACAAGGAGAACAGCAGGCACTGGGGATAGGAAGTGAGAAGAGAGAGCATTCTAATACATTTAGCGACGCAAGCATAGTCTACCCCCAGGATAAAATACATTTAAATATGACATCCAGAGTAATTATTAATAAAGTCTCCCCTCAACGAAAAAGGAAAAAAAAACACTGGACAATTTAATTGTCCTGAGGGCACTTCTTGCCTTCCTTCAAGTTTCTTGAATCCACTTGCCCGTCAAAATTAAATAAAACGGCCCGTCCTCATGATTGCTCATTTAAATTTCAGGAGTATGGCGTTGTCATGGTAGTAGTCACAGTTTTTTTCCTAATGGCACTCACTGTAAATGCAAATTTATCTTATCTCGTTTCAACCCCACCTCTTGAATGGTTCCAGCAATAAAGGAGTACAAGACAGGGTTTTAAAATATTTCCTCTACTTAATTTACTCAAACAGAAATAACCCACGTTGTTCTTATATACACATAGTAAAATTGATTGACCTTGATATGTTGTTGTTTGTTAAACAAGGCCCTTGGGAAGAACCGTTTCCCAATCACTGGCAAGGTTATCCTGGATAAATAAAACTGAGTAAATAAATAAATAAAAATATAAGTGAAATATTTTAATTTAAAAGATGATAAATGTCCATTTATCTGCAAGATGGAAGGAAACTAAAAAGTCATACGTATTTATTAATATATATTTTGTATATATATAGTATGGCGTTGTCATGGTAGTAGTCACAGTTTTTTTCCTAATGGCACTCACTGTAAATGCAAATTTATCTTATCTTGTTTCAACCCCACCTCTTGAATGGTTCCAGCAATAAAGGAGTACAAGACAGGGTTTTAAAATATTTCCTCTACTTAATTTACTCAAACAGAAATAACCCACGTTGTTCTTATATACACATAGTAAAATTGATTGACCTTGATATGTTGTTGTTTGTTAAACAAGGCCCTTGGGAAGAACCGTTTCCCAATCACTGGCAAGGTTATCCTGGATAAATAAAACTGAGTAAATAAATAAATAAAAATATAAGTGAAATATTTTAATTTAAAAGATGATAAATGTCCATTTATCTGCAAGATGGGAGGAAACTAAAAAGTCATACGTATTTATTAATATATATTTTTAGTGACGTCGCTTAATACTTGATTTCAATCGTATGCTCTTCAGAAGAGTGGCAATAGTCCCTTTTTATTTACCACGTGTATATTGTACGCATATTGCATTAACACACCCTTATATACGTTTCGCGTTTGCGTTTAATAACATCCCAATGCACTCCAACGCTGATATATCTTAATTGAGGAAACACACAAAATACTCAAACAAAATAGGAGTAAGCTTGGCCTATAAAACTTGATCAGAACTTCATTATCCTTCCGCTTTTGCTTCCAAATCTGTAGTTTTCCAAACATTTCAGGTGTCCGATATGCACGTGCATCATTGGTTGTCAATGCACGAACCACGGGCCTAATACGGAGCAAGAATATCAAACCGGTCCCAAACAGGAGAAGCAGATATTCATGCGACCTATAACAGTCGAATTCAGAACCATTGGTGTACATATCGATTTCCGTTAATTTTGTTATGGTCACGCAAAGCGAGGAAACATTTTCGTCAGCGCTACGAGAGTAGACGTATTCATTACGTTCAAACGTGTCTTTTGCTTAGATAAATCTGCTCATTCCACTAAGCGTACTATAAATCGTACGTGGTAAAACATTTTTTAGGGTTAGCATTATTTTGCGACGGTCGGAAGCGAGGTTTGGTGTCACAAATCGCAACAAACAGGATTTGCTACTACGTGTATATTTCCAATCCCAATCCCAATACCAGTATGAATACAAATCCCCATCCAAATACCATTTCTATTTCCGATATCAATGCAATTTCAAATACCAATAACCACTATCAATACCAATGCCATTACCAATACCAATTCTAATATCCATACCTAAACAAATATACATACAATCCCTCTCCTATAACCATTACACTATCGATAACAATATCAACAATCCCAATTACAATTCCATTTCCAAATCCAATACCCGTACCAATGTTAATGCCATGTCCAATACTAATACCAATATCCATCCCAGTACAAATCCCTATCCCAATATAATTTATATCATCGATACTAATGCCATTTCTAATACCATTATCAAAATCTCTCTACAAATCCCTATCCCAACCAAGGAATAATTACCCCTATGTGGTGATGTGGACCAGCATCATTCTTACTGCTTTGATTTGTTCTTTGATTGTTCTCTCTTCATTCTGTCCCAATTTCAGCAACTTCACAGTAAACTCCACAGTATTGGGTTTAACATATTCGATAAATTGCAGATCATGGATCGCGCTTGTTTTGTCAGAATCAGGAAGACACATGCTATTTTCTTCCGAATGCCTTACTATATAGGGGAAATCTTGGACATATTAAAAATGATATGTCTTTTTTTCAAGGAGCAGTGACGAGTTCATGCTACATAAATGATTTATGTTCAGGTTGATTATGCCTCTTTAACAAAGTTTAAACTGTAATAACACAGATTAAGAAAATAAATATTTCAAAGTAAATGGGAACCCAAATGCAAATCGCAAAGCAATATATGTACCAATGCGTAAATCGGCATTGACAAAAACATCAGCAAGAACACTGATACTAATAACAATAAAAACAAAAACAACAACATTAAAGTAATGTAATACCAAATAGAGGAACTTGCATAAAAGTTGTACATCGTTTATAACATGAAATCAAATGTCACAAAGCCATATATGCAAAGATCTATATCATGAAATACCATATGGATGCTCATTTACACGCTACAAGCATGAACAGATTTCTTTCTCCTTCAGTTTGCAAACAATCCCTTTTCCCCCTTGTCATTCAATTTTTTATTGGCATTTAGCGATTTAGCGTTGTTTGATTCAGATATATCTGCGGGTCACTACAAGACATGTCTCTAAAGTTCAAACTTGAGTACTTATTTCCGACCGGAAATCCGCCAGCAACAGCACCGTTGAACTGTAATAGTGCAGTTATCATCATGCGTGTCCCATACAAGCAATTATATCAGGAAATGAATATTCCAGCCCATTATTAGTTTATTCTCTTCAAAAGGTTGTTCTCCCAGCAATATTACTCATCTCAGTCGTGTATCTTACTCAGAAAACGAGACTCGTATCCACAGATTGAGCGGTCATGAATACAGAATGAGCTACGATAAAGTGGCATTGCGATATTTTTTCTCGGTATTATAGCATCATACGGAAAAAGATGGGGCAGAGTTTCATCTCGATCCAAGACATTTCTTATATTTCAACGAAAATTATTTTAAGAAAGAACGGATATTGGCACAATCAAAACAGAATAAACCCATATTAAATGCCTAATCCTGGGTAAGATCAAGAAACCACGACTGTTTAATGCATTGTATGCATGGGGACGGGAAATCATTCACTTGAAAAACACTCACCGGAGAAATGAGTGATATATATATCGATGTATTTTGTAATGACATGCAATATTTCAACCTTGCCGTTAACATGGTTAAAGACAGTCGTTGAAAAAAAAACACGACATCGTCCTCTATTAACATGCAAATAGGAAGCGTTTTTTTTTGTCCCTCTAAATATCTATCTTTCCTTCGCAACCGAGATATTCTAGGACTCCCATGCGGACGGATATTATGGATATAGGGATTTCGTAATTTGGTCTCTATTCAAGAGACGGCATCAAAATTCCCTATGTCGTCTGCGTTAGTCCTGCAACTAATTTGTCGGCAAGCAGAAGCTCATATCGCCCCCGTATATGAGACATTCTGCTGGATTTAGGTGTTGGGGGTGTGGGGGGGGGGGGTAGGGGGTGAAATGTGGTGATAGCAAACGAGCGATAACGATGAAATGCCCCGCATGTACTATGTCTTCATGACTGTCTACAATCTAATGTGTCAGGTGTAATAATTATTATCAGTCAATTCACAGATCGTTGATTGCAAAATAATTTTAGAAATGTATGTTTGGCATGGGCGGAAATCCCGGGGGGACGGGGGGGGGGGTCGCGTCCCCCCCCCCCCCCCACCATTTGGAAAGGGGGAGGGACACAATATCAAATGTCCCCCCCCCAATATTTTCTGTTTGATTGAAATTTTTTCGAAAAACGTCATAACCCCCCCCCCCCCCCCCCCCCCCCACTGAGAGCATTTTCAGAGACTGGGCTGGATAAAGAAATGAAGGAAAAAAAAAAACACCTCCCCAAAATCCCATCACTACCCCCCCCCCCCCGCTCAGCTACTTCTTGAGAAAACACATGTCCCCTCCACCTTCGGGGAGCGATTTCCGCCCATGCCCGTGACTATTTCGGAAAGGCATATATGGATTCATCTGTTCGAGTGTCACGTGATAAATTTGACTACTATGGGGTCGTGTAGCCCGACAATGTTGTCGAACTGCTAGCATGGTTAATCTTGTAATTCTGTGACTTGAGACGGAACGTTGGATGGTTGAACAGGGTATGATAAATCATCCACGGTTTCTGTAGCCTTATAATTTTATTCACGGTACAGATTTGTACTTGATATCAAAATATTGAATTGAATTTTTGATGGCAAACAAGTATGTTAGTTTGCAAAGTACTAGATGTATACTAGATCTTATAGTCAATATGCGAAGTTTATGAGAATTTGGGTGACAAATAAAAAAGAAAAATTTTATTTCCACCAGGTTGTATTTCCGAATAGACTGGTAATGTAACGGCCCAATGATAATGTGAAAACATAATTCATGCAGTGTCATTTCCCACGCGACGCAACATGTTGTAATTCATGAGTCTACTGTTCGCCAAGCATTTGCAGAATGAATAACAGCGGTACCTGTGACGTTGAGAATTCAATTCACTCTCCGTGCTTCCCGTCAAATAAATAACATATTCAAGTTTAAGAGGGAATAAAACGAACGTCTTGTAATTGAAACACATGTGTCCCGTTGCAATTTTCTTACCTTTGCCATGCTTTTGGCATCATTCATGAACAATTATTATTATTACAAACACAATGTGGCTAGTGAAGTGTACCAGTGTATTTTATACAATGCCTGCTATCATGACAGCGATTACTCTTTTTCTTCGTGTATAACATAGAAAGGCTTGAAACTGCTTGATAAATCGAATAATTATTCGAAATTGTTCATTAAGCTATTCGCAGATATAATGTAAAAGAAGCAATTTAGTCATTTGAATAATGACGTGCAATAAGCCAGTTCGTAATTACAATTTGCGCATGAGCAGATGAAGGTCATAGTGACCAAACCAGCTTGTTGGTTTTTAAATCACTGAGATAAGCATCATCATTAATAGGTTATTTTAGAATATGCTTGTTATCCAATTTATAAAAGAACACCAAGGTGTTCAATCATGGGGTATTTGACAACAGGCCAAACGACAACAATTAGTTTACAATAAACAATGTAATAGAAGCTTTCCCAATTGTTCACAGACCGTAGCCTACTTTTCTTGTCACCTGTTTTGAGATGGTTCCTTTATTAGAGGTTGAATATCACAAATTGCTATGTCGGGTAAGCACATTACGTAACATCTCCTTTTGAAATGATATATTAATCAACTGCTTATCCTAATGAAAAAGGGAAAGGTCATAGTGACCAAACTTGCTCCAGAGCTACATGTAACTACGAACTGGTGTATTCCCTCCAAAATGTGCATTAATGATTTAGATTACTCGTGTCTTTAATGAAGGAAAACAAAAAGACATTTTGGAGTTGTATGGTGATTTCAATCGCTAATTGCAATGCGTTTTGGGGTACGTTGCATCCTTCTTAAGTAGTCAGACTTCATCGCTTATACAGATCAGAATCCTCCGTGTTATGTGCCAGTCCTCATTACCTTGAATCTTCGTTACCCCTGTTTGAACGTTGCTTAATGTTTTTGATATGAATACGATGCAAATTGCCTGTTTAATGCGTAGATACGTTTCAAACCTAATATCTCATGCACATGTTTTCATTGAATGCTGAAATTCATCAGTACGATACCTTTTTAACCTGTAAAATTTCACATGTGGAAAGTTAAATACAAAATACTCTTTCCAAATCAGCCCGTTGTTTAGGTCCAGTAACCTAGATTTTATTACCAGCCCACATTCAGCATGCTTAGTTTCGTAATTCTTTTAAAATCAACTTATAAACAGTGTCAAAATAAAATGTAAGCCAAATTACAAATGTTAACTGACTGGCAATGGAAGCCACGTTGCTCAGTAATGTGTTTCTTTTGTAATAGCTTTAAACACCACATGGCCGAGTTAATTCGACTCATCTTCTAAAAGCCCTTATACCATATGTTTTATAATACAGGTAACCTAGGCTCTGTGGCGCACTGGATGCATCGCATTCTTAATTCTTTTGTCTATCCTTTTCGCAGCTAGGAGCCGTGCCTAATCTATTGTTACCCGCGGGTTTTTTTCGGTTTGCCTGATTTTGCCCTAAGGGTATTATGTAATAGTAAGTGACGAGACACATATGGGAGAACATGATTGGTAGATTTTGTTTTGGTATGATGGAACGAGGGTCCGAGGGTACATGAGTTTGAGGGAGTGGTGTGAGAAGCTATTTTGTCGTAATTGACGTGTTTTGTCACCCACGGGGAGGAGTCATGTGCGCGGGAAAGAGTCGGGGAAGTCTGGGGACTTGCTGCATGAGAGTGAGTGCATCCACCCCAACTCTAGCTGCCACTGTTTCTGCTGTCATGAGCGGGAAGTGCAGACGGCCGTCGTGTGGACACAAATTCCTCCGGGAGGCAGGCAACAGGATCTTCAATTCTTCAAAATAACTGTAAGTCTGAAACATGCCAGTTTGCCGGGGGTTTCTACAACTGTTTAATTTCTGTATAGGCAAGTCTTTCAGATTTAAGTTTGACTTTCTAAAAATCAGTGCTTTCAACTAAAGTGAACATTTCAAATGCAAACAATTTCTGACACGAAAATTACCATTTCAAATTGAATGATTTCTTCTAGTTCGGAAACTGAACGTATATATTTTTCAGCAAAAACGGAAATGTGTTTAATTAGTAGTCATATGTCATAAACGCCCTCTTTTGGCAAGTAACAAAAGTCGGCCATTTTTATGTCAGCCATGTCGAACTTTGAGGAAGCCTATATTGTTGGGTATTTCTCATTGATCGGTACCACCGTGTATTTACGGCATATATTTATATTGGAATGAAAATGAGAACTACTTTAGCGTGGCTATATGTTTTGATAATTAATGGTTTATGCAACTTACGCATTTTGTTAACAAGCGGTCATAAGTAATGGTTGCTGGTTAAATGGAAGTATTGTACAAAGCAGAGGTATGAATCATTCTAGCACTGGACATTATTATGCTAGTAAATGGCTATTATGGTAATTGGAGATATCGAGGAGATATCCGGTTGCTGGGTTTTTTTTTTACGAAGTCTATTAATTGGTAAACCAAATAGTGTGATTATTGTAATTTTAAGATATCGTGCGCTTTACAAAATATAAAGTTAAAGCGTACAAGTTATACTTGGGTTGAATATATATTTATGATTCGGTGTAACTGTATTTCAGACGTAATCAAGGGTTCAGCCATCACGTGCCCTTGCACCCAGACCGGGCGGTGACAGTTCGGTTTCCTGGTCTCCTTCATCGACGTCGCCGAGCATCGAGGATCGCAACTACAACCACCTCAGCTCGGGCATCGACGTCCTACCGTGTAACCTCGACAGCGGGTCTTTCGATGAACGCGCGCTTCAAAAATCAACGTTATCGCGATCGCGTCGTCAAGGCAACCGGGTTGTATTGACGCTGCACACTGCGCTGAACATTATCAACCGGCCATGTGCAGGTTTTGATATCTGTACCGAAGATAGTTTGATGTAAACCCATAATTTCATTCATTACTTTTGATATATATATGACTAGTAGACAGAGTCAATCGGAAAGTATTTGATTGTTTATCCATCATCATTCCTATTTAAAGATTATTGTATTGAGGCAATATTTCACTGTTCAATTCAATTGATATGTGTATGTTATTGCGTTTCATTATAATCTGATTATTTCATGCATTCCTTTTAATTAAAGTTTCATTTTGAAACTACATAAATATTAGTTCCGATTTTTATTAATTATTCATCTTATTTATGAAGAAACCCACTATGTGACAAACAGCATTCATCCTCTCTAAATACTCTTTACCTCGCGCAACATAGAATAAAATAAGTTAGCAGCTTTAGCTCCCCGGTGTAATTATATTATTTACATGATTTATCTGCATGCTCTTTTTACACAGGTGTACCCAATTTATCAAGCCAGTGAGGCACTTACGGGCAAACCTTCTTCTGCATTGTTTATACTTGACCCGTGCTCGTATTGGGCATTCTCATTTGTCTCATGCATACTTATTTGCACTAGAAACTCCACCTCAATGCATGTCATGTAATTATACACTAACAATTAAACACATTCTCCTTGAATGTGTTGAACTTGCAAATATTCGTATTAATTTTTTGATTGTCCTGACCTCAAGACATTATTTAGAGATATTTCGCGATTATGTGTTACAAACTTTCTGAAAAAGATCAATCTTTACACTTGATTTTAAGTGGAAAACTGATCGTATCCCAATCACAACATGTATACCCTTGGGCAACGTATTTTATTCCATTTGCCTAGTCTTTCGGAGGAGACTTTAAACCGTCGATCCCGTGTAAAGGAGAGTCACACCATTGGCACGTTAAAGAACATGCTTCTCTTTTCATAAAGAGTAGGGAAGTTATTCCGAGGAAGTAGTTAATATATTGATTTATTTCTGATTTATAATCCTTCTCAAATTCTGTAAATCACATTAGGGAAACTTGAATGGTATAATCTTTTTAGATGAACTGTTCGACACTTATATGACACTCAAGTGTTAGTAGTGTCGTTAATTTCTTATCAGTCAATCAATCAACCAATCATTGTTTATACTTACATCTCTGCAATACTCATGTTGTACCGCTTTTTATTAATCGTCGCTATTGCCGATCAGTCACTATTAATATTTTCCTATGTGAAGTCATATGTTGATATAATACATGTTTCAATTTTGTATATTTTTTAGTTCTAGATTCGATGTACTGGTGTCATGACGCGACCCATCGACATCGCCTGGCCCGCCAATGCCAAGTAGATCGCGCGGGAGATCCTGGATTATGTCACGGACGGCGACACACGCCCTCTCCTGGTCCATGCCTTCTCCGTCAGCAGCCACGTGCGTCTGCGGAGCGGAGTAGCCGTTAGGCCTATGCATCGGTGCGTTACCGCATCGTTGCTCAGATCCTGTACAGTTGTATTCTCTCCAGGGATAGCCACGAGGGTATCTACTCGTAGGACGCCAACAACTCCTTTACGCAGTTTGTCACCAAGAGGGTTACAGAGACCTACCATTGGCTGACCAACAAGTACACCATGGATAGCATCGTCAAGGTGAGCTTGAAGGGTGAACTCTCCCGTGAGCATTGACGTGAAGATGTGTAGTTCGCCAATGTGGTTTTCAGGAAATGGTAATGTAAAAGTTAAAGGTCCGTCTCATTGGTGGAGATGTCGCAAGGACAGCATAGATAAGTTACAGAGACTTACAGGAGACTTGAAAAAAAAATAAAACACATTCGAATTCACGATAACCCGTCTAGTCTCGCAACGACTCGGTCTCAAACAAGCCACATATTTCTAACATTTTACAAGGCATAAACTCAGCAGTAATTTACATCTTGGGGAATCATAATTCATAATGATTCATTAATGTATGAAGGAAAGCGAGAATTCCATAAGAATTTCCAAAGAAACAAAGCAGAGTTTATTAACGGTCCTACTGTTCTGCATTGTCCTTCAGGTGAATGAGATCTTTACTGGCCGCACGGTCAAGGCGCCCGCCCTGAACCTCTTCTTTCGCGATGACCCGATCGCCACGGCCAAGGAAAACGACGAGTTGGTCGAGCAGTGGCGCAAGCATGTGGAGAGCGACCTTGACGTCAAGTGTTGCAGAACTCCCCACTTTGCGAAGCACAGTGACCAGTAGGAGGAGAGCATCTATGGCTTTATGGGCAAGCTGACACTGCAGCGCTGCCGCACGTTCCAGTTAGAGAAACTCAGCAGTAATTTACATCTTGGGGAATCATAATTCATAATGATTCATTAATATATCATAATGAAAGCGAGAATTCCATAGGAATTCCGTCGTCGGCGGGGACGCTACTGTAGGAAGCGCCAAAGAAGGCCGAATTAAAGTAGAATGAGTGAGGGAGCTCAACAAATGGACACTAGGCTAAATCTTCCTAAAGGAGTGGTCACTATAGACTGTAGGATGGACTTTGCCACGACTTAACGAAGGATGAGTGAGGGAGATAATTAATCCGCGCAGCCAGCTTGACAAATGAACAAGAAATCTCTCCTACCAGAGATGCCATTATAGGATGGACTTTTGCGAAACTTGACAAAATGGTAAGGGAGAGAGAGAGCCCGCTGAGCTAGCGCAACAATCTTGCCTAAAATGAAGGTCACGATGAATTAACGGATGGCTTTGGAACGATTTGAAGAGAACGCGCAGAGGTAGCTCAACTAATCAACGCTACATCTCTACATTGAAGGGTGGACTTTCCCACAGAGGAACACCGGGGTAACTCCACACATGTCCTATATAAATATCAGTGACACATCTCTCTCTTGATTAAGCTGCGAGCTTTAGTATTGACTGGTCAGAAATAACTGCCAATCTGAATTGTTTACATGCCGAAACTCGCACATCATTATTGAACCAGCGGACTGCATCTCCTTTGGGGTATTGAGCATTAGTTTATAACTGATGCAGGGGAACAAAAGGTATTTTGTATCCACCCATTGGACTGTCAGTATAGACATGCTCACCGTAATAGCGGATCATATTCAGATATGCCTAGAACGAGTATTTACCTAACTTGTGACATATGACTCAAGTCATAGATGTATGTGTTATGTCACACAAAGAAGAATGTTTCATTATCATGTATGTATATTATGAAACTGATATGTGAGCCAAGAATCTGGAGGTTGAGATTTTGTACGTCGTATACTGTGTAAAGTTTACTTGAGAGAGTTTGGATTGATGAAAAAAAACCAGGGGTATGGGGCATGGGAAGAAGGATTATTAAGTTGATAAGCATCCTGACTGACTGGTTTACCATGATATGCAATTGATACAAAGAGCTCAGTACAGAGAACTGTGTGGCACTCCATGATCGCCTACGTCACACGACAAAGCACCCAGAGAGAGAGAGAGAGAGATAGTATATCAAGCAGTCATATTAACATAAGATAGCTTGGACAGACCACAAGGCAAATCATGATCATTGAATTATTTCACGAAAAGTTAAATTGCATGCATGAATACTTTTGAACAAAGAATGATACGACCTCTCTTAACCCTAATACTACCGGGGTATTTCAAAGCATGTTAGGGTGGGGGGGGGGGGGGCATTATGGCCATGGGCCGCCCGATTCCCTCATTTTTTTTTATAAGGGTCAAGAATTATGTACTCTACAAGTTGTATAGCTAAATATACGAAAGTGCCTTTATGTTTTTAATTCAATAATGTATGCTCATTTATGCAAGAAATCACTAGATAAAGCCTTAGGAATATCAATTTCTGGTACAGATATCTTTAAAAAATCCCTCATCAATTCCCGAAAAAAGGATAGGTTGTGGTAATTATTTCTTACGTATTTCATTGTTTTTCGTCAAGCGCATTTTGCGATTTGGGTGTAAGTGTGCGTGAATGTGGGTGTATGTGGGTTTGTGTGTGTTGTAATTATTTACACTTCCTATAAGAAAAGTATTTACATAAAATGGGAAATCTCCTGCATGATTTTGTCTATATGGTTGTGCTCAGTCAAATAGAGAAATAGCGAAATTTCAGTCACATGTGTTTGGTAAACGTAATCTGGTATTTGCACGGTAGGTCCGATCGTCATAAATTTGGTATCAAAATGCGCGAAAAGGATCAGAAAAAAAAATCGTGTTCGTTTCGAAATATTGAGGTGTTCGGAAGTACCGACAAATAAATGACTGGTGGTGGGGGACTAATGCACCCCCGTGAGTATTAGGATTAAAGGATTATGTGAAGCACGTTAAATTCTCAATACTGCACATATAAGGGAAAGTCGTCCCATGATGTATTAGTGTAAGAGACCGGCGGCATGGATCATTCTTCGACACATATCCCCGTCACACACACGCCTGAGTTGCAATTAATAGCATGTGAAGTGCACAGTATTGATGCAAGAACACGACATGGAATTCATTCTCTATAAGAAGCAGAATAATTGTGGTTGTATTTAATTGAGGAAAGCAATGTTTGAGCAAACTATTTCTCTCTCAAATGACATTCTATTGCATGTGAATCTCCAACGATATAAGCTATCCATCATGTACATTGTATATCTATATATTCATGTTATCAGAATCAGTGTCGGCGTGTGTAAAATATCTAATTGGTGATTCAAATGGCCTAGCTTCTTTGCATTGTAGAGTGTACAGCTCGGTTTTTCTTGATTTCCCCCGAGATGTTCCTTCACATATACATATATGATTCTCTCTGCTTGTGATCTGCGTCGGGTTTCACTGAAACTCCTTGCGTCGGACGCAAGGACGACGCAGGGAAGGAATGTAGAAGTTTGCAAGCAAGCTGCCAACTCCACGTAGAAAAACACGGACGGCTGGTTGTGACCATGGCATAAGGCATCCTAGTATAAATGTACTTATCTTTTAAAGGATGAATAAATAAGAACTTAATCAGTTATATTTCTAAGCGTTTAATAAAGACAGCATTATAAAAGAACAGGTATGTATTTTTAATTTTTAGTTCTTGAAATAAAATGTGTGTTTGTCACATCCCACCTAATATCCCTCATTCTCATTTTCAATTTTATATTGTAATAAATTATTTTACCTTCTTACTCTGATTTTAGTTGTATTTTTGTGGGGAGGCGGGGGGGGGGGGGGGGTTAGCCAGCAAATAATATGTAAGAAAACAACATGACATTTTTTATATTCAGGAGAGTTTTTGTCGACAATTACCAAAGTGTTGCATCACTGTTTGAATTGAGTTTTGATTAGGACAATTCTCTGCATCCACAATACAGTGTATAGATATTTGAATGTTTCCTTCATCAAAACAATGAGCATTTACATGATTATACATGGACCAGTTTCATCATTACCGTATTGATATATGTCATGAATTTGAAATTGTTGATGCATTCAAGAATAAAAAATATATTTGTGGGGAAAATAAGCAACCGTCTACGTCTGCTTATCTGAATATGGAGTACCGAAGTGTGACGCCATTTGAGCATTATTGTTAAGACAAATGGCTCTAAACAATACGGGCAGAACAAGCAGCGGTGATTACAACGGGGAATGTAATTGAGAATGCCGGACACGAGCCCGGTATACAGTATCGGACAGGTAAACCTCTCAGTTGAGTGAGTTTGTTTAGAGCCAATTTGTCTTGACAACATGTTCATATGACGACACCACTTCGGTACTCTATATGAACGAATGCTTGCATCGGAAGAGAAAAGAACAACGAAGATGGCTTTAGAGAAACAGAGGGAGGGGGGGGGGTAGAGAGAGAAAAAGAGAGGAGGAGGGAGAGAGAGAGGTGGAGAGAGAGGAGGTTGGGAGAGAGAGAGAGAGAGAGAGAGACGGAGAGAAAAGCGAGCGCCATGGAAAAGTAGTAACATTTATCAATTATCTCACAGCATAGAAGATGTCATATCATAGTTCACGTTACTACAAGATTGTATCAGATTTATAGGGCTCTCGGGTCACTTTCAGGATACATTTGGGCAACAAATCCCCCCTCCCCCATGTGATTTTTTTTTCATAAATTGCACATTTCCTTATATCAAAAAGAAAATTACCTAAGTAATAGATAGAAACTTGTTGACAATCTGCAAGTATATATGTTTAATACTCTATGAAAACGTACCAACATCAGCAATCGGTCTGTTGGCTCAGTTGGTAGAGCGTCAGACTGATAACCTGAGGGTCATGAGTTCGATTCCTGACATAGATGCTCTTTTGGTTTTTTTCTCGTTGATTTGAAACTAATAGTCTATACACTAAAATCACCAAGCAAAACCACCGACGTCTTATAGCCTAGTGGTAGGGTAAGCGCCGGGACTACCTCACACTCGTGCTAGCGAGCACGGGTTCGAAACCCGCTAACTCCAAGGTTGCAAAGCCAAGGTTCAAGGATTGTCGGATGGCCCGGCAAAGGCATTGGGATCGCCCTTGTTCCTCCCCTAAAGAGTTAGAGTCTATAGTTCTTATAGGCTATAGTTTTTAGGAGGTAGGAAGGGATACGCGATGGGCCGGTCGCCATACCAGAAGGGAACTAATGGTAGTCGGTAAAGGGTGATGAGCCCGAAGTCACGACACCTGAACTCCTGGCAACCATCGCTTAACCTTTTATTTTTTTGTTGTTGAACTATTGACTTTAATTAGTGTTTTCCTTCTATCTTTGATGACAACAATCATCCAGAGCCTTATCATATTTGTTGTTCCGTTTTTCATTATTCCATATTCCTCTTCTTATTACTTTTCAGCCCGTTTTTTTGTCCATTGATTTTCTACACTTTCCTGGAGCATGTTGCATATAGGTTTTAAATTCTACCTTACCATCAATGGTAGCTACCGAGAAAACCTATCTGCAACATTACCCTGATCTCTGATATCATCCAATCTTTCTTATTTGCACAGAGTAGAGGGTATCCTCAACCAGCAAGGCTATCATTCAATCCTACAGCGAAAGGCCTTCCCTTCAGGGAAACGCCTGATCGGAGGAGGGTTCGTTTTCCAGTAGAACAATGACCCAAAGCACACGTCACGACTATTCAAAGAATATGCAACGGCTACTTGAAGAAAACGGAAGAGACACAAGTCCTGGCAATCATGGATTGGCCGCCCCAGTCTACAGATTTCAATCCCCTTTCTTGTCATTTATGTTTTTGAATAAACAAAAAGAGGTTTCCATACAAGTTAAACACTAAATATCGTTTAATTTTATTTGCGTGTTTGACTTCTAACTAGGAAAAGGAAAAATGAATGAAGTTACGCATTTAACCCTGTATAATGGTGAAAAGCTCTGGATATCTAGATTACGCGAATGTAATAAAAAGGTTAGCATTTTGAGAAAATGCCATATTGACTTTTAGGCAGCCATTTAATAGAGTATAACTTTGTTTGAATCAAGGATAAAATGTACATTCTTATATACTATTCACTTTAAAACGAAACTTAATTGAATTATGCTATGAGCCTGAATATCAATAAAGCCTACCAATTATACACTGAATGCAGGTGTTCCTAAACTTTTGGAGTTCAGTGTATCTCTCTTACTTTCTCCCCCACTACATATTACTCTTACTTCCTCTCGATCTCCCTATACGGTACACACAGCTGGCCACCATACCGTACCGTGCAGGCATGGGCGGAAATGGCGGGGGGGGGGGGGGACGCGTCCCCCCCACCATTTCGATGGGGGGGGGGGGGGGGGGTCCCCCCCACTATTTTCGGTCGCGTACCTCCACGAGACTGGGCGGATTGATTTTTTTTCGAAAAACCTCATAACCCCCCCGCTCAGCTACTTCTTGAGGAAAAACATGTCCCCTCCACCTTCGGGGAGCGATTTCCGCCCATGATGTTTGGCAATGGGCAATGGGCAATGGGCGGAGTGTCAATCTGTGTGTCAATTGCCAATTACTTTATAACCTTGTACATTCACTCCCGCGATTTATGATTTATGTTCTAATTAGTTAGGACAGAAAATGTAGTGGGCTTCGCATCACATGCCTTCCCCTCGAGTACTAATTTGATCATACACATAGGAAAACAGTCTAATGAAAAAAAATGAAAAACGTAATGTAAGAAATATGATACATGTATTTTATCTTGGGAGGAGCAATAATATCTCTAATTTTGCAATAAATTCAATTTAATCTTTCCCGACTATTATTGAAAACACATTAAACATAATGGTTAGGGGGTCCTAAAATGCAAAGTAAAGGAAACACTAGTATAGGCGTGCACGGGCGCAAATCCACGCACACCTTTACAATATAGGAAGTTAGAGAGACAGGGAGAAAGAGAGGGAGAAAAATTAAGCGAGAGAACAAAAACAGGGACAAGAAAAAGAAAAAGAAAAGGGAGGAAGAAAAAGGAAAAAGAGAAAAAAGGAAGGAGACAGAGAAAAGAGAAAGAAACAGCTAACGAAGAGTTATTAAGACAGAGACAGAATACGTCGCCTATATATATAGTGAGAGAGAGAGAGAGAGAGAGAGAGAGAGAGAGAGAGAGAGAAAGAAAGAAAGAAAGAAAGAAAGAAAGAAAGGAAGGAAGAAAGAAAGAAAGAAAGAAAGGAAGAAAGAAAGAAAGAAAGAAAGAAAGAAAGAAAGGGGGCAGTTGTGGTGGGGTGTAGTTGCAGAACAGGTCTAACTCCAGATCTATCCCCAAGGGAGTTCCATAAAATTCATGAAATTTCAACTTTATGAATTAATGCTGCTCATTTCTTTTCTCATCAGTCTGGGGAGAGAACGGCATATAGTGTTTACCTCACCTTGACATGCTCCGAGCGACTTATTATTCACACTCATCGAAGGACATATACCGCTAGCGGCCTTACCTGTTTTTGCGATTTTTTGTGCAGAAATTGTGTTATGACAATCTGAAACCGGCGTCATCTCCATATCGAAACCAATACGTGGCACTTTCTGCATTAAGTGCCACACATAAACGGCAGATTGGAAATCAAATGGTAAATTAATCAAGGTGCATTATCATACTTTTTAAGAAATTGTTTTGAGGATCGATGCTTTAAATTCGTCCGTGGTTCTTTCATTGAAATAATCGACGAATACAGTGTTTGTCTACGACTGTTACAAATCGCATGTGCTTGTTATCTTTCTGCATTAGCAAGCCTTAGTTACTATCCCCCCGACCCATATTTCTGCAATTCCCTGATCACTTTGCGACGCCATTCTTATCTGATCTAGTCTTATTAAAGCCCCTCACCAGATTACGTAGAAAGAACAATGGTGAATATGTACCATTATGATGTTATCCCACCTTTTATAGAACACGGTGAATCTACCGCTATAAATGCTACCGCTATCAATGGGTTAAACAATTTGTTTTCCTCACAGTGCCTCGACAGAGAGAAGGCTTCTAGGAATTGAAGGTTTGTTAAAGGAAATGGGAAGAACAAGAATAAACAAACAGGAAAGAGGTGTCATAAATCTACAGTCAACCCGCTTGTTGTTCTTATGTTCATTTCCTTTGGGAAATCACCGGAGAACATGACTTGTAACAAGCAGCAAATGAATTCACTCATACATCGGCACCAGCCCGCTGTAATAATGATCCATTGTCCTTTCAATCTCTCCCGCCCAATCAGGCGGGTCGGCCGACGAGCGGCCCGCCAACACAAAAGCTGCCACAGAAACGTGGGGGCTCGGTCACTGTAACTGAAGTCGCCGACCGTCCCGATGGGTTGGGATGATATGGTGGCATTGAAGTGAAAATTAATCATTGGGTTGGTGTGCTTTACGCAACCCGAGGGAGTTGGGGGCGTAAAGCACAACACGGCTGGTACGTGCGTAGAGGAAGTAAACAGACGAAATGCCGACCGGGAAAGACTCTCGAAATACAAAGAAAAAGAAACAACAACAAGGCTGTGAGAAGGGGAAACACGATTCCCCTTCTTACTTCATTTTTATTTCGTCAGAATTGTAAGTTACATCAGACCTTCTCAGGCTGTGAGAAGGGGAAACACGATTCCCCTTCTTACTTCATTTTTATTTCGTCAGAATTGTAAGTTACATCAGACCTTGTTATATAAGCCTGCAAGCTGACGAGGGGAACGGAAAGGGAGGAAGGTGAAAAGCAGGAGATGAAGACCTAGAAGAAGATGGTAAAAATAAAAAAATATATAAAGGAGGAGAAGAATGAGGCAAACAAAAACAAGTACAAGAACAAAAATAAAAAGAACAAGAAAAAGGAGAAGAATAAGAAAAACAAGGAGAACAAGAACAAGGACAAAAAGAAGTAGAACATAAACAACATCAACAACAATAAGAATAAGAAGAACAAGAACAAGAAGGAGAAGAAGAAGAAGAAAAAGAAGAAGAAGAAAGGGACATAATTACATAGAAGAGTACGTCTGCTGAATACAAATTTGAATCATGTTTGCGACATTAATATGCCATCATCAAAGACAAACCAAGACAAAGCTCTTGCCGACTTGTGTCAGAGTTGGGAAAGCACGAGAGACGCTTCAACACGCCCACTATCACATGTGTGAAAGACATCTCACAGATTTGAAGGCGGAAAATCTTCTCAGGGGATATAAGTGTCAACAGCGCGCTTCATAAACCCAAAAGTCGCAGGCTAGACACACTCCATTTAACACCCATGTACAAGTGACGTCATCTCTCTTTTTCATGTTTTCCTAAAACATGTGTCCTCACCATCGATTTTTTTCTCTCTCTCTGGACTTCAGTAGGTGGTGTGTTATCGATGTTTCCCTTATCCAATTCCCTACCGAAAAGCTCAGCTGTTAATCCGGTATCAGAGGTAACAAACAACACCCCCTAATGTCCACCTGAGGTAGGTGGAAGTAAATACGTCTAGATCCTGTTGCTTGCCTCATAACGTCATTTAAAGTTCACTCCAATCTGGGTGTCGTTAAAGGGTCCCTTCTGCGAGAGTTTCCAAACTATCTGTCTCCAAGAAATCTCCATATCAAGTTTGAGTTGCACAAGTCGGTACATGAGATTTCAACATACCTTCTTTTTAGATTTTGACAGATATCCGAGAAACGCATTTATATTGCAAGGTTAATGTTCAAAGGATACTAAACAAGACAATACAAATTCATGAACTGCTTCTATATGGGATTTGTGTGTATTTTATGTGAAAAAGGTCACGCGTGGCACACAAAGAGTGAAGTTGCACGTGTTTGTTTTGGATTAAGCTATCTATGCACCACCACAACTCGGCTTCAATAGGCAACAGCATAGCGCACATCCTTTTGTTCTATGCTTGCCCAACGAAGCAACCGCGCCATGTTGTTACCTATTGAAATTGTGTTGGCCAAAGTCGATGTACAGATGACTCTGCCCCCCCCCCCACACACACACACACAACCAAGCACATACATGAACAGACATATACAGACACACACACTTACACAAATAATGTGACAGTAATAATGAAACTTTCCCGACAGCACGTTTGTTTAGTTTGAACTGCAGAATTTATACATGCAAGCACTTTTTGTAAATGATTGATACATTATTGCATTGTAGTAAAATCATACAAAATGAAATTTGTTATGATCTTGATCATGATAATGATTAAAAAAAGAACATCGAAGTCGTGTTTGACCCAGGGTTTCCTCATAAGTGTCAACACTGCTTTTCATGAGGGCTCGGGATAATTATTACCTCACTCAGTAGATAACCGTTTCTCAAGTCCTCATTTGCGGATGAAATGTCTCACTGAAAGACATTAATCTGCTATTGATACATTTCTACACACTTTTACTACACAGGAATCCCATAGGGTAGCAATCTGTCTAGCACACAAAGAGTTAATGGCGATTACTGATAAATGAACCCTACCCATCCTACGAATCGGAAGTCACGATCCACTGCACCACGCCACGTCCACACGCGGCAATAATTGTTTGGCAGAAAGCATAATGATGATTAATGGGGCGAAAGCAAGCACCGTGTTATACCAACGATCGGAATGATAAAACGGCCTCTCAGCTTTATGGCCTGAATTTCAACGATGTGTCTTGCTCTGCGCCAGGAGGAAATTAATCAAATACACTTAAAGTGCCCCAGAATCGATTTAAGATGCAATTAATCAGCCAGGTTGTTTATTGACAATTGTGAACTAGGATGACGTGGTAATCTGGTACGGCGGTCGTTTGCAGTAATTCATGGACTTGGCCAACAGCAGGCCACCTGTTTGATTCGCCTGGTTTCTTTGTGTGTATTGATAATGGTGAATCTTGGCGCCCTAAATTGCAGCTGGCTGAATGGGACATGAATTGTAAGGGTGTGATTGGGAGTTGGTGGCGAGGAGGGGGGGGGGGGGGTGGGAACCATGTCTATCTAACATATATCAGTAATATCATGCCCACTATGTCACATAAAACATATCTTAAATGTTAATTTGTATCAATTGATTAAACTGAAGAAGAAAATGTTTATATTACACAAGACTGGCTTATCCTACACTGGCCTCGGGCTTGCAGTACCTGACATCGTAATCTTAGATTCATTTTCAGGAAAGTGTCATTACTTTAGCATATGGCACTTTTTGAAATTTGTCAGAATATATATATATATATATATATATATATATATACATATTTTAAAGAAATGATCTGATAGTAATAACTCTAAATATGAATTTATTGTTTCATATCTACGTTAGACATAAACTTTTGTAAGGCATTACATGAATTGGACTGACTTACCCTTCAAAATATCTTAAACTTTAATTTGCAAAGTTGTTTCTTTTCCTAAAATGAGTGGACTTTTGGTGCTTTTTTATGCTAAATGGTACGATTTATTAATTAACTGCCAAAATTAATGCATTAATCCACAGCATAGCTTATTCTGTGAATCCAACAAATCACTATAATTTTGCTATCGTTTGATATCGGTGGTATCGGTTATGTGTCTAGTAAAAATGACGACATCTTTTGTAACCAGCTCTCATATAGTCACATTTCGGAGATTCTTAGGAACATTCTATGATATTTATTGACCAAAGATCTTTTCTTCTCCCTTCCAATAAATGTATACAGTCGCAAAAACGTGACCCACCTCCATTTCCTTGACGAATATCAACGTCTCGTAGGAAAAACGATACAGAGTATGTTTGTTCCCAATGAAACCGATATGTCCATCATGTAACCTACTTTTCACTGATATAATATTAACTTGGCATGTTGAAAGCTTTTTCAACGGTACAGCAAACTTGCTGTGAGAAAACACAGATCACATTAAATGTTCAAGGACGCATTCGTTCCACGATGGCACGATGGTGTTATATTATGAAAAGGTCAATTTCTCGCAGCGCGCTTTGCGACAAAGTATTTTGAAGTTAACAAATTTGACCTTCCGGTATCGATCCAAGCCCTCAGAAGAGTGCCTTGCCGCCCCGATCGATAGCACGATCTTTTGCCGCTAAAAGTTCAGCCACGCGGTCAACAAACAAGGGGCGTTATTGACCACGCGAGACACTCCAGATCCCGTCTCCCTACACCTCTGCTCCACCTCAAACCACAGCCCAATTTTTTATTATTATTTATGTACTATGTTACTAGTATTAGGTTGAAACCTGAAGGAAAAGCGAGGGAGGGGTTGACAGTACATAGAAACTTTTCTTCGAAAATGTGTTTATTTATAACGCAGCCGTGTTTTCAAACGAATATATGACATACACGCTGTTTTTCAAACATTCATGATATTTTCTCGAAACGCCATTTGAACATAAGTACATAATTTCTCATGAGTACAACTATTAAAATTACGTAATTCAGTATGCTTAGCTGCAGCGACTAGGTCATTTTATCTCCACAGTGCAAGAGATTACTAATAACGATTCAAATAATGATCGCTTTAAGACATTGTTTTAAAACATCGATACTACTCTCTCAATTTTAAGAACTATATAAAAGTCTAGCAACCGTTACAAAGCAGCCAATATCGATCGTTTAAAAGTATGTGTATGATTCATTGGGGCAAGAAGAGTTAAATTGAGTTGAATTTATATGTGGTTCCTCGTTAAGACCATGCTGTAACCATGGTAACCACAGTACCCGTATATTAAACGTTAAGAAGGTTTTCTGAAATCGATGTAAAGAAATTAAGCTGTAGAACTCCGAGTTTATATATAACACATGTAAGGTAACGATGTTCGATTTCTATTCGGATCCCGATGGCATGTCATATATGGTTGTTTATATACTAGTTAGTCTTGCCGGCGTGCAATATCATGAGTATCATAGACCAACATTCCCATAAAAGTCATGAAAAATGTCCCTAGGTTATTGAAATGCTCTTCCAAAGAGCTGCCGTTGGTCATATCACGAGAGAGGATTGAGAGTCAAAACAAATCACGGATGCTCTGCAGAAGGAGGGGTTGTAGACCTTTTCAAACATTATTTATTTACGTTTTATTCAAAGGTAGGATTATGTTGATCTTTACACAATAATCCTACTTATCAGCGTGTCCTCTGAAAGTATGTTCTTTTGTCACGACATGTTAAATTTGAACATGGTAAATTATAAAGCGGCCCACTCAAATCTGTTCTTAAACAGTCAGAGCCGTTCTCCGTTATCGGATAATGAACAAGTTCTCCGAAAATGGAGAATATGTCGCAATCATCGAGCCTCTCTCGGTTCACCTACTTTCGCCTACGCGTGCAAAGTGAATGGCAAACCGCGACCGTTATCCAAATAAATGATTTGAAAAAATCATATTAAAAATGCCACCGGTTAGATTATCGTGTAAAGGAAGTATGTTAACTAAACAGTATTAAGGTTTCATCACGAAAAATTAAAAGATGATCTATCCGGTGGAACTTTTGTTATTGGCAAAATAAATCCGTACCCGAGCATTCAATTTTCAAATTGTGATGCAGATAGCCTTATTCAATACGTCGGGATTATTATTCGTCAAACACGTACAATTCACATACGCATTTACCGTAGCGGTTAATGCATGCGCTATGCACACCAGCCCACTCACCGAAGCTAGCATCGCAATCCTACTTGATCGTTAGCAGTTATTCAGTTTTCTTTGTATTATCGCTTGAGCTACAGTCCTATTGGAAATATGATCCATTATTCTATGATGTTTTCGTAACATGAAAACATCAGTTGATGGGAAATATTCTTCAGTGAACAAGTGCTGCAATCGATCGCACAGAGTCTGCACGTACACAGTTGAGGAAAATACATCTGCAGCGGAATCCAAAGGAACAGCTACCGGGGAGCGCCGGGGTGCTGTCTCTGTCAGCTCCGCTTGCGCCGCTTGCTTGCTGTCGAACTTCGTAGCTCTATTTAAATCGCCCGCTCCAAGCAAAAGTGAGTTTATCGAGGAAAACCCGTGGTTTCTGAAAGCAGCCCAAAAGCGGCACCATTCCTATTTTGTATGTGAGGCTTGCTGCAAGCATTTCAGTCGTGTTGTGATAGGGACTTCGGCTTCAAACTCGCAGCGCGCACACATAGTTTTCATTTTCGAATAGTACATGCAGCCTGGAAGGAGAATACGATCTAACGGCTCAATGCGAGCCGTTCGCATCGAATTATTTACGCATCACCGAATATGCTCCAATAATGGATAATACTGTACATGTAGTTGATTCGCCGTTTCGGGCTAAGGGACTTGGCTGTTAAAAGAGGATGCTAAAATGCAGACTACAAAAACATGCGTTTTCTTTTTCCTTCATCATTGTTAGATTTAATGTTTTACATACAAACTGGACTCGTACGTCTTGTCCTTGTGGTCCATATAGGCTGTTACAGTATGCGAGTAAGGAATGCACAGAGCTTTCATATCAGACTACCATTTAAATTCATAGTGACTTCATTTTTTTTAATACCAGGGAGCTGTGCATAATATACAATGTAACAACGTCAAAATTATCACATTGACATACAAAAACGCGACACAATTGCCTAATCCCTTATAATTATGTGGCATAGAATTTATTACGAAAATCACTCCGCGCTTTACTTGAGTGTTTCTGAATGTAATAATGTTGCCTTTGACTTGGCGCAGACGAAAACATTACATTCATTTACACGGAGTTTTAGGATGTGATTTCAAATAATATGCATACTGTACGTTTCCTACGTCATCACGCCTATCCATCCCCCTCCCTCCCCCCACTACCCCCCCCCCCCCCCGCCCATATTTCAAATATAACAGCAGCAATGTGAAATAAATGTATTGATATTGATGGGCTCCTTTTATCTCTCTCCTCCTCACAGACACATTTATCTCTTATGAACAGGTGAATCTTGCGTCTGTTTTCGTGATGAATGACAATAAATGATTGAGTGGGAAAACATGACGAGGGCTTGATGATTGATGCGCAATGGATTTATGATTACGGTGAATTTCCGATCGTTACCCCGCGGCACACATCATGAAGCCACACATCCGATGAAAGGTGAGATTCTTTTATGAATATTTTAGGGTTCGCCTTACGGAATCTCGTTTTACAATGGTGTGTTGTTAGTATGTATGTACCGGGTCCGTATGTGAGTGTTAGTGCGCTGGTGGATTGGTAGGCGTCATTCTGTGTGTCTGTGTGGGGGGGTGGGGGGGGGGGGGGTTGGATGTTTGAGCATGTTTGCTCGTATATGGATGTATATACAGTATATATACGATGTGTACGATGTGTAACATATATATACCTGCGTGTATATGTATTTTTTTTTTCAACTTGCTTAAGGTAAAGTTATTATACTCTGAGGCCCTGGGTAAAAATAAGATATAGCAATGCAATGAATACTCTCGTAATATGTGTACAGATGTGTGTGTGTGTGTGTGTGTGTGTGTGTGTGTGTGTGTGTGTGTGTGTGTGTGTGTGTGCGTGCGTGTGTGTGTGTGTGTGTGCGTGTGTGTTTGTTTGTGTGTGTTTGTGTGTGTGTGTGGGGGGGGGGTGTAATTTGCACATAATGTGCTAATTTGTGTGAATGTGTGCGTGTGTGTATGTGTATGTTATGGTGGATGTGCAGCGCATGTGCAGCTCAGTACGCCGCGTGCGCGTATGCGTGAAAGGGAGTGTGTGTGGATCCACAGGCTTGTGCGTTCTGCCGTCCTACAGAGGTGCGTGAGTGGGCGTGTCAAGATAAATGACGAGAAAACAACCACAGGGGCAGGAGCAGGATAAACAACGACGACGACAACGACTACCACAGTACCAACAAAAATAACAACAGGAAGAACGAATAGCCCTCGTGTCTCTATCCATTCCACCAGACTACTACTAGTTAAGATTAACTCCCCCAGTCCCATAAGCAATACATTGTGTTGTAATTACGACGGGATCATCAATGGATGGTCCTGAGCGGGTTAAGATAATGTATAACAGGAGAGAGAGAGAGAGAGAGAGAGAGAGAGAGAGAGAGAGAGAGAGAGAGAAGGGAGATGCATTGGCGATATTCCAACCCAGCCAGGCGCAATTCTGACTGCCTAACCCGACACCCATTGCATGGTCGCCACATGCCCCCCGGCAGACCCGCTTTAATCTGCGTATACGGGGCATCCTAGCTGCTTACCCAAGCTGCTTGATCTTGTTTTACAACTTGTCATCTTCACGAGATTACGTTCTGCTGGTGGAAATATCACGGAGGGAACGATCAGCGACATCAGATCTCCTTGTGTAAATGTGTGTTTGTGTGTGTTTGTGCGTCAGTTTCCGCGTGTGCGTGTGTGTGTGTGGGGGGGGGGGGAGTGTGTGTGTAAAGGGGAGGGGGAGCTCAGTTGGTAAAGTAGGGATGAGCAAGAACGAGGAAGAGAGGGAGCACAGGGCAAACAGACAGATAGACAGACAGACAGACATAGAAAGAGAAAGAGAGAGAGAGAGAGAGAGAGATAGCAATACCGGTTTAAACAGCGGGAAAATGACAGACAGAGCGGGATATATATTTATATGTAAAAACTCGGTCTTATATTTAGCTACAGTCGAATGGTGACAACGAAGTTTACGTCGGTACGTAGGAGACCTGGATACATTAACCAATTTATAATGAGAAAAAAAATAATAATGGAGCTACCTAATGTCCTCATAATCATGATAATTACTAAGTTAATAGATTCTATTCAGAACCTACTTTATTAATTAAAACTGTAACTGTTTCGTGAAGTGCCTCAGGGATTTTCTCATTTTATCCTAACATGGCATGATTCCGCCTTGCTCCACCCCCTTAAACCCCTGAATAATTAGATCACTGCTTTTGCCCCCCCCCCCCCACCCCCTCTTTCAGCTGAAATTATAATTTTGAGCACAGCTCCCTCACATTCAGGAGTTGCTGGTGATCCCCCTGCTGACATGACTGAATTTCTGTTTGTTTGTCTGTGTGTCTGTCTGTCTGTTTCGCTTTTCTCTTTCTCTTTCTCCTCTATTTCACTCATACACTCTTCCTATCTCTCTCTCTCTCTCTCTCTCTCTTTCTCTCTCTATCTATCTCTCTCTCTCTCACGCTCTCTCTCTCTCTCTCTCTCTCTCTCTCTCTCTCTCTCTCTCTCTCTCTCTCTCTCAGCTCAAGTGGTACCTAAGCCAGTGGGGAAAAAAGAGGGTCGGAGTGGAATGATTCGCGGAAGCACAAAATGATATCGTGTCGAACAAGGAATATTAAAATCGCACACGAAACTCACGCTTGACCCAGTTATCTACCAAACCCGTCCCATTTAGATTCCAAACCCGAGAAGGGGTTGGCGTACGATAAACAGGGGATGGCGAACAATTCGCGACAAAATTGATTTCGGCGGCAGAATCAATGCCAATGGTTTATGACGGCAGAATAATAATGGAGGCTTTATACCCATGTGCCACATTTACCGCCATCACCTTTTTTAGGATCGAGGAAAGCGACAAATATGACTCTGATGGAGAAAAGAAAATAACTCAAAACACGAAACCCAATAACATATCGGGAAACGAGTTTTAAAAGGGCACCATAACATTCGCGATGCGACGTAAAAAAAAAAAAACACCCGCACGTTGCACGTGCATTGCATGGGACATAATTAAATTCATACATTAGCTTGTTTTTTTGTGTTGGGAGGTTTACATGAAACACTTCATCCCAAAAGCACATTTGCTCTATCGGGACGCATATTTCACGAATCTTTATTCAAAAAATAGTATAGTATCTCGCGTTAACTGACTTATTTGTTTGTTTAATCATGTCTTTTCATATTGTTTCTTTTTATTGCCACAGATCCATACTAAAAATGTATTTAAAGGTATACTTAGGTTCCCATTCTCTGCCACGGCAGAAAGGACAACATGTATAATTATGTACAGGATCTGAGATATTGATTACATTTGGTATTAATTTGGTATTCTTCATATTAATATGCGAAGAATACAGGTTTTTCAGTGCATATCATTAGATTTAGATTACATCAAGATATTTATATCTTATGATAAGCAAAGATCTATACTGTGATGCCCCAATACACTCCGGTTGAAGTTGTAATGCATTTCAAACGAGAGTATTTTTTGCAATGAACATGCTCAAACATGAAAGGGACGTATAGAATTACACAGTCAGTGGGTGACA
Source organism: Arbacia lixula (assembly GCA_963669155.1). Lineage (NCBI taxonomy): Eukaryota > Metazoa > Echinodermata > Echinoidea > Arbacioida > Arbaciidae > Arbacia > Arbacia lixula. The sequence goes on along the minus strand of OZ022578.1, from coordinate 21,462,948 downwards.
CGTTGTTTAACGCCATCTATGGTTACGATTTCAGTGTCCTGATTTATTTGCAATGGCAATCGCCTTAGAAATAGTTTCATCTCACCCCTCCCTACCCCCCCCCCTCTCTCTCTCTCTGTCTCTTGTCCCTCACCCCCACTTTTTTCAAACCTAATTGCAGTGTTACACACCTCTTACAGTCATTCAGAAGTATCTGGTGATATCAGCCCCCCCCCCCTCCTTTCCCACATTTTTAAAATTTCATGTATGTCTCTTTTTCTCTCTCTATCCATATCGCTCCCCACCCCTCACGATCTGTGTATCAGGGAGATTCACACTCCAACCTTTCTGGAAAGGTCGGGCGCACTTACATTCCAGTGATTTACACTTCGTATTATCTTGTAAAATACGCATCAATGGAAACTGGCACTTCATGGCCAAGGAGTATTCACGTCAAGGGAAGCGCAGAATCAAACAATGCAACTTTCCCTTTTGGCTCCCTGTCAATATATATCACCATAACGTTAACCATAGAAGAGAGAGCAATGCAAACATAGACATGAGTTACTATTCTAAATAACCTGTCAAAATGTTGAGACGTTCATCTGATGTTGGCTTGTAAAGGACAGGAAAACACATTAGAAATCATTCATTTCGTATCCCACGCACAACCAGGTCTTATAGTAGAAAAACTTTTTTCCTGATGTTTTTTTTTCTCATGTCAAAACACTTTAGAATCAGAAAAAGATACCCAATTTGTTTTTCCGCTCTATGGCATTGATCCAGCATATTGTTATAACAAAGGTTATCTCCGTATAAACCGCAGTCATATAAACATTCGATATGTTTGTGTGGGTGGCAGCTGATGTATGTGTATGGATAAAATTGGTATTTCTCAGTACTCCTGTAACTTGACCTGCTAGTCTGGATTCATGACGCGACACAGGGTAATTGTCGTACCCCGCTAGAGATGGGGTATAGAAATGGATAACCGATTCAGATTCACCGAGTGTACACGGTGCGTGATTAGATGTAGACTGAGTGAAGTAACTTCTCTAAACTTTGTAATATGTTTAGATCATATCAATATGCGCAAATGCAGCTGAAATTACCCAAGACGCCCTCCCCTTCAAAAGCCAGAATGGAGTTTAATATATTAAAATGGTTTAAACACGATGTCCATACGTCTTCGGAAGCTACATATATGAACAGGTCACTTGCCATCTCCAAATAAGCTGAAATGAAAATACAAAGAACCGTCCACGACTTCGGAATCTTTGCACGATTACTGGTCGAGCAGTGAGCCCGCTGAAGATTATTTAGCCAATCAGAGCGTGATACAATTGTGACGTCACACCATTATTATTTTTATTGTACGACACTTTTCCGTTTCAATTCCCCAGCACATAGCTGTACCGTACGAACCTCGGTCGTGTATCTGCTGCTCCCGTGCGCAGCTGCGGCGCACTGTATATACGGTCGCCGTGTTTCATTCCAGTTGGAAGTATGCACTTGCCTGAGTGATATACGTCCTGATTCCGATATAAAAAGCGTGCTTCATCGCTGTGCATAGCTCACATCTCGCACGCGAGTGGATCGTGGTAGTCGCGATCCGTGACCGGTTAACGTGAACTTGGCAGTTTGCCACTTGCAAATAAATATTTTTCCAAGACTTGCACTCGAGTGGTGCTGCGTTGCTTGGCTGGTTTCCTGACTTGATTCAAATAATACGTAGGCGAGTGGATATTTTGTGACAATTTTTGCCAACATTTGCTGTGGAGTGGACCAGTCTTCAGCTAGTTCAATTTGTGTCTTACCTGACTGAAACAAGCTCTGTTAGTGATGCTGTTTTATCTCTTGTTTTGATGTGCACCCATCTAAAACGTTTTCTCGACAAACAATGCGCAGTAAAGAAACTTTGGATTCGTTTGCGTGAGTAACGATCTTTCGTAGATGGCGACTCACCGCATGACCACCATGAATGATTGGGATTATCCAACCGAGGTGGTGAACGTGACGGTGGAGCATGACCGGCCTGGGGTTGCCTACCACCACGCCTCGCGCATCGCGGCGCTGTCCATCGTGTTCTCCGTCGGTGTGGTCGGAAACCTGCTGGTGTACGTATGGCTGTACCAGCACCGTAAGGAGCGCAACAGGATCCAGGTCTACATCACTTCACTGACCACCACGGACGTCCTCGTCCTCTTCGCTATCCTCAGCGAACTCATCCAGGAATTGCAGAGTAGTCTCTGGCACAGCAGCGACGCCCTCTGCAAGATGTTCCGCCTCTTCGAGAGTCTGGCGCTCATGGCGAGCAGCAACATGGTCGTCGCCATCTCCGTCGACCGCTACCACTCTGTCATCAGGGCGCTGAAGAAACCTCTGCCAGAGCTCCGGGTGATCGGCGTGGCCTGGGTGCTCGCCTTCGTGTGCTCACTACCGCAGTTGATCGTCTTCAGGAAAGATAAGATGAAAGGGAACCACTACTGTATGACGGGCTTCAAAAAACTACCTAAGTGGCACCTACAACTTTACATGACGTACGTTACGCTCATCACATTCCTTATCCCGTTTATAATAATTTGTTATACGTACCTTCGTATCCTGTTGCGGCTTTGGTTGGGCGGTGGGTCGTCGGTGTTCAAGAACAAGTCCAAATGGCAACGGACGTCGAGATGGAGAACACTCAAGATGACCATGGTCATCATCTCCGCGTACGTCCTGTGTAACGTTCCATACTTCAGCTTACAACTGATCCGCGTGTATGAGGTCATACCCGCGATTAACATGGTGGTATATGGTGTCTTTGCAATTTTCGCTTCGTGCAACAGCGCGACCAACCCTTACGTGTTTCTGTTTTTCAACGTCTGCAAGTCAAAAAAGGGATACGAGAAAGGCGGGACGAGCGGTGCGACGCAGCAGAGTAATGTGGACGCCTCGACGATCCCGTCCGGTCCCCGGATCTACCGTGAGACGCGACTGAGCAACGGCAACGAGATGCAACCGCAGCTCACGACGAAGCTCGATCACGGGAACGCTCACACCATCACGGCGTAAGTACTATGGCCACGTCGTTTTCAACAGGCAGTGACAGGTTTATGAGTTTGAGTCAATGTTTGTTTAAAGTCTACCCTTTACCAACGACGCGGACGTTGAGATATTGCTCTATAAATCGACCTCAATCTCGAAGGAGAAAACAATCCTTATCATTGAAGATACTCGGCTATGTTTCCATTGATGGTGTTTGTGGGGAGGAACTGAGATGAAGGAGTCAGCACGAAGCTCGAAGTAACATGGACGCATTTGCTTCTTTTCGAAGACTGGTGACAAATGTTCAAGATAAGATGAGGTACGATTGTTTAAAACCTTACTCATGCCGTTGTGTGCATTGTTTGATTAGCAAAGAGCTGACGGAGGAAAAAAACACACGATCGTTTGAAACTTGTCGCAGGGATTCTTTTGGTGGTCTTCAGCATCCAATGTTTTGGTGGGAGGGTGTGGTTTGACACGGAAAACAGGCAAAAGTTCCCGACGCTGCCTGCGATTAACCGGAAGAGTTTTCTGCCCCGTACTCCAATCAACCGCGGATGACATCCCTCACTATGAGCGGCTCTCAAACGCCCGAAGCGTCAGAACCGGGTCACGGTGTGCTAAGATGACAACACGAAGATGATATCTTGACAGGATTCATTTGATAAGAACACTCGGAATATCCAATTTCCCTCTCATTCTAATCGAGTGACGTAGAACGTGTTTGTGCACAAACTTGTTCCAAAAGAACGCTCTATTTTAAAATACTGAGAGCGTCTATAAGATCTTGCAGTTTTCGGTCATGGCTGGTTATCGTTCCTGACGAAAAGAAAATTACATTGATTTTGATGGCAGGCCATTCTCTTTTGTGTGCAATCTTTTTTTTTTATTTTTTGGACAAACTGAATTATTCGTTGTTGTTTATTTTTTATGTGTTTTTTTCTCTCTCAATTGTTTTAACATCTCTGCAAAGGGGCGCATATCAAAGTGTTACTTTTGTGTACTATATTCATAATTCTTAGAAATGCATTTTATTTCCATGAACGTTTAATGTCAATTATTTTTTGCCATGGTTACACCCGTTCTTGCGTGTTTTTGGAGGTGCGTGTCCGCAGATTGCGATTCTTTGCGTTACGGCTTGGCTGTACCAAGAGCACCCCCTTGCAATGGATGCACGTGTTATTTGCGTCCATAAAACCATAGTGGGCAACCGCAAAAGGAAAACTAAATGCATTGGAGGCATTGATTAATCTACTGCGTCCTCCTTCGTGCTCATGCGTGTATGGAAACGGGCACTTCCCTTCGTCTGACGCAAAGTGACGCAGAGTGACGCAGAGAGGTGCGCAACCGGTTGTTACCATGTCATTACACATATGTTTAGTATTAGCGATGCGTTTTTACTGATGATTGAGGTAAATTTAACATGAAACGATTACGGCACCATTGCCCATATTTTGATGGAGGAGTAGGACACTGAACATGCCAGGACTTCAGAAAAACAGTTCATGCCATGAAACCCAAAGATTGTAGACTGTGGTTCAGTGATATTTCGGCTCTGAAATATACGAAAAACATATTATTCTTATTTCGTACAGCCTTGAATGACATATGACTTTTGTTTGAAATTTAGCAATTCATTAAACTTCGTGTCTTAGGGTATATCTATTTGACAAAATCTCTTCATTGTAAGAAGTGGCCATGGTCAATTACGACTGGAATAATTAAGCAAAAAGTACATCTAAATTGGTGACCACAAGAATAGATTTTGTATTCATAGTCGTAGAATCAATACGATCAACATAATGATAAAGTCGGTCAGATTATCTTTTCGAACTCGAAGATGCATTTGCTGTGTCCTTGTGGAAGATTTTCTTCGTTGGCGTGATTCCATCATGGTGGTAACGCATTGTCATTTTTTGCATTTAGATGGTAGTTTACGCCTTAGGCAATACTAGGCGTACAGTGTATTCAAAGTGGCGTGTATTAATTAAACAACACATTGCTCAGCCCACTCTAATGCTTGTTCGTGTGTACAATGACGATGAGTGTGCTCTCTGTCACTGTACGATAAATGCTAGTTGTCTCTGGTTTGATTAAAATGCGTTAATTGGTTGTGGCGCCTCAGCACCGTATCTAAGTAGGTGCGAAGAGGTATGAGTGAGGCGGGACGACGAGAGTGCGTGTCTCCACTCCAGGCCGTGTCACTTTCCATCGGTTGCGTAGCTAGGGGTGATAGCAGATCGAACACATCCTGTCTAGCATGTCTAGCAAAAGAAAAAAAACCTCCTCAAGTGTTTTTTTCCATCGTTTATACACTCTGTCGTAAATGCGACAAGATGGATGATTGAGGAGATGAACGACGAGTAGACATACACGTATGGGGTAAGATGTTCTTAAAGATGCCTACGACATTGTGATCAGCAGTAACCTATACTTCAGTGTTGCATTTATCGACGATTCTAACGTAGATAACTCGTATTCTGAACTATCCTTGTACACTGCACGTCGAAACTGTGGATGGACTTTATATGCGTCAGAAGTGACAGTAATTGATGATTGTGTGTACTTCTGACCACTTCAAGGCAGACGAGAAGGCTGCCAACATCTCATTTACTCTTCCTTTCTCAATCATTCTACCCCTCACATGTAATCATCTCATTCTCCCCCCCCCCCCACCCTCTATCTCTATCTCTCTCTTTTTATCTTTGTTCATGTGTCTTGCTCTGTCTCATGATCGCTTCTGTTTCTACTGCTGTTTCTATTTATTTTGTTTATAATGTCTTTATACAAATGTCTCTGTCTATCTGCCTCTCTATATGTTAAGATATGTCAAAATCTACCTTTCTGTCTGTATCCCACTCTCTACCTCACTATCTCTCTCTCTCTCTCTCTCTCTATCTATCTCTATCTATCTATCTCTCTATGTCATGCACACACAAATAATTGCACTCCTAGGTCACAGTAGATACAAAACAATCTCCTCTAATTGTACGATCTTCCTGAGCTTCAAATAACAGGAGATTTCGCAATAATCAGTAGCGATGGAAACGGCGTAGAATAAAAAACGAGATTCCTTATGACATTCGTGGTATACGGCACGTGTGTTTGAGTGTGTGAGGTATGTGTATGTGTGCGTGCGTACGTTCGTGTATATAAACGCATATTGTGTGATTATAAAAAAAAAAATAAGTAGGTGTATCATTTATCTGTTTGCAGTTATATGGTCGTTTGTATGTGCGTATGTGTGTGTGCGTATGCTTTGTGTTTGTGTGTGTATGTGTGTGAGAGTATGTGTGCGAATGCTTTGTGTTTGTGTTTGTGTGTGTGTGTGTGTGTGTGTGTGTGTGTGTGTGTGTGTGTTTGTGTGTGTGTGTGTTTTCATGTCTGGACTGTACCACTGAGAAATGCTTAGGTTGCCCCCCGGCTGTTGGGCGCCATCACTTGTTTGTGTTTTAATCATGTAATGTTTCCCATTTTTCCTCCGAATCTTATTAAAAACATAACTCACCTGGCTTAGCAGTTGGCGTCTTACAGCCATGCATCAAACGCATCGGTGTCGCGTATATCATTTCGCCCCTTCATGCATTATAAATGTGTAAGAACATAACTAATCAGCATGCGGAAATTAGTTCAGCATTGGTGTAAGACTTAAAGCTGGCTCATCAAAATATACAGGATGATGTACTGGTCTTTCGTTATATAAAGATGGATTTCTGATGATCCGCGGTTGATATAGTTGTAATCCGTCGCAATTACCACTCTTTATTATGAAGAGTGATCGTACATATCGTGCCCTTATTTGGGTATATTGGGAAGTAATATTCATGTGAACAATGTAACATTGTCAATTCAAGGATCGGTAGTAGAGTGTACACATTATGCTATAAACATCAACCCATGTCTTGTTTTCCTCTTTTCTTCTTGTAGGTTTTGAGGAGGGAAATGCGAGAAAAAAATGTAAAATCTTATTATTCTTCAGATATCATGAATGCTACTCACCATGTTCACAGTTAAAGTGATCTCGAATTCTCTTTCGACTGGATATTTTATCGAATGAAATTGATATGTAATAAAATAGATCTTTGTTGTAATTTCCATGTTTTTCTTCTACAGCGTGATTATTTCTCACAATTAAGAATGGCTAAGAGTGTCCACTCGGATTGCTAAGCATGCTTGCTCACATTGTCTTTTGATTAAATTGCTCCCATGCTGAATAAAATGCAACGAAACTCATTATGATTTGATAAATCCGCGAATGTATGAGAAATTGCGTAATGAAATATAGTTATGATAATTTCAAGAAACTTTTAAAGCATTTCAAATTCAGTTTAAAAAAATGTTAATTCTATTTAAGGGTGTTCAATTAATCTGATGTAAGATGCAACTGTTGGCTATTTTCCACTCATTTGCATGTCATTGATTTGGATTAGTAATGATAAAGTTTGAAAGGAGAACAGATCAATAGAAACTAATTATTATATGTAATTGTTATATAAAAAATCCACATTACAATCCACCTATATTGATCAAATGAAATTGATTATCGAGAAGCATGCCTCAACATCTATTAAGGGCTTAAATGGTTGTACCTACTTGTATGAAATGTACGAAAAGAAGCTTATATTGAATTAGTAGTTCACCCAGAACGCATAGCAATAGCGATAGCGATGAGATGGTAGGTGACATCAGACGTTGTAGGAGTGAAGAATGAATAAAAAGCGTGTTAGTGAGAGAGAGAAAGAGAGAGAGAGAGAGAGAGAGGGAGAGAGAGAGTGAGAGAGTATATAGGAGTAGAGTATGGGTGAAGACAAGACGGAAATATAGAGAGCGACAGTCAGAGAGAGAGAGGGAGAGAGAGAGAGAGAGAGAGAGGGAGGGAGGGAGGGAGGGAGGGAGAGAGAGAGGGGGGGGGGGGGAGAGGGAGAGGGGGTGGGGGAAGGGATGGAGGGAGAGAGAGAGAGAAAGAGAGAGATGAGGGTAACCAGAGCTGAGAGTGAACGGTGGATTTGATGTTTGCTGCAGATTTCGTATATTTTTTGTTATTTTATTATTATTATTATTTTTTTTTTTGGGGGGGGGGAAGGGGGTATTAATGGTTGCTACCATTTTGGCAGCACTTTGTGGTTGTATTATTTTGTGATAGTCCAATACTTTAAAGTTATAAACTGAACATAAGTAATTGATGAAAAAAAACCCGTTTGTTGTAACATAGATGTGATAAGTGACGCTACATTTGGGGGGTATTAATGATTGCTACCATTTCGGCAGCACTTTGTGGTTGTATTATTTTGTGATAGTCCAATACTTTAAAGTTATAAACTGAACATAAGTAATTGATGAAAAAAACCCGTTTGTTGTAACATAGACGTGATAGGTGACGCTACATTTGGCTAACATACAAGTTTAATAAAGGTAGAATATACTTTAGGGGTTATTAAACGTTCCTTTGTAATCAAATGCAACTGAATAAAATCACATATGGAATCGACTTACTACTTTGTAATTTAACTTATTCTGAAAGTGCCTGGACCATCAAAACCTTGCGGTACTGTAGACGTAATAACCGTTTGATAAAAAAAACTGTACTGAATCATGTCAGTCAGATAGTTACTGAGCCACGGGAGATTGGACCACATACACCACAGTCTTGTATTTTATGCCATAACATGAACGCGGAATAAATCGCTGATACTAAATTGGCAACGGTGCGAGAAACCAGACAATGTATAGTGTGGTGGGAATATGTGCTATCTGTTAAAAGCAGAAACCGACTGACTTTCAGGACAGTCAACCCTGAAGTTAAGTGAAAGGTAGATATTAATGAAGTTTAAATTAAAAAAAAATCTGTCAAAGGATAAAGGAAGTTTATTTAACCATAGAATGCTAACTTTCTTATTTTAATTTTCAATATCACACGCGTTGGGAGTTAGGGTAGAACTATGAAATGTTTTACGATGTGATCTTTCAACCCAGGTATAGGTCATTATCAGACCGAAAATATGAGAATGTAAAATAATATCTTAGTCCCCATTTTATACTGATATAAAGGAAATACCACTTGAAAAACCCGCCTTACGTCGTTGACCTTTCATCCATAAACATGATAAAGGTCAGAGGAATCATTCATGTTTAGGTTCAGACCAAAGCTGATATTGTCATGTGTGATTTGTTAAATATCAACTTAACAAACCATTGTTTGAATTGAGCTGATAATAATATGTGTAAGCACACACACACACACACACACACAAACGAAAAAAATGACCTTTGACCCGTACAAGTCACCAACATGTTACTTATTACATTTGGTAAATTGATTAAAGGGCTATCCTACTCTCGCGGAGCCACTTTTCCTTCTTTTTTTTTACAATAAACCTTAAGAGGTTAACCTTTTGTGACCGTTAACCCGGAAGGACGGCGGGAGAGATCAATTGTGATTTGGAATGTTGCATAATGTGCATAGTATCAATCATAGTATCAGACTCTGCACAATTTGGATGTCACTTTCGCTAAGTCTCCCCACATCAACGGCTATAGCAATTTCTCTGCCGGTAGCAAATCATTGCGGCTTGCCAAAAGCATTCACCGCAGTGGGTCTGCAGAGCTATTCAATTATCTTCCTTGTCTCCGCCTACATGGGATTGATTCGATCCACACGTCATTATGACTTGTTCTAGTTCATTCTTAATCGAGCTAATTCGCAAGTACAACCTGGTTGTTTCGCTTTTCAGGAACCCTAGCGTTCTTACAAATTCGCGTTGTACCATTGTAATTCGTTGCAAAAGGTTACCGCAGTGAAACCGCCACTTCAAATAATAACATGCGTTGCGGGCTAGTGCTGATTTGATCTGTAACGGGCACTATACCTTCATGAGGGAGTCGTGAAATGGTTAATATATTGTATTGTTTCAGTGAGCAAGTCCCAAATATTAATAATACATATCGCCTGCCCTGATAGTTCCACCCAAGGAGAGTGATAGGCTTTATCCGTCGGGATCAACCGGCACTCGTAACCTACTTTTCCCTTCATCAAATTTCATCCTCTTGGTTCTCTGGTAAACGGAGTGTTGAAACCGTGAATTTTCTTCTGTCACTTTTTGCCCTCTCTTCTTTGCTTTTTTATTATCATATACACACACATGCAAACATACTGACAAACACACACACAAATACATACACACACACACAAACACACACACGCACACACACACATACACACACATACTCGCACCCCCCTTCTCTCTCTCCCTTTATTATTGTCTTTCACATGTCTCTTCTTTCTTTCCCTCCATGATTCTTATGTTATCCTCTCTGATATGTTGTTAATCTTCCCTAATTTTTTGCCTTTACCCTCTCTTTTTCTCTCATTTTCTCTCACACTCACTCTTCCTATATACATGTTCCTCTCTACATAATGATCTTTTTGCTCTCTTGCCACCCCTCCCCTCCTCCTTCTCTCTCTCTCTCTCTCTCTCTCTCTCTCTCTGTCTCTCTCTTCTCTCTCCACCCATTCCCCTCTCTCTCTCTCTCTCTCTCTTTCTATCCCCCCCTCTCTCTCCTTCTTTCTCTCTCTCTCTCTCTCTCTCTCTCTCTCTTTCTCTCTCTCTTTCTCGCCACACATCCCCTCCTCTCTCTCCCCCACCCGTCTCTCTTCATCACTCTTTCTCCTTCTCACCTCCGCATCTTATCTCCACCCTCTCTTTGCATTCATGCATTCCCTTGTGTAGCATCTACATAACATTCCTAGCCGACTGCAAGTCGTAAATATCACTGTCGGCTTTCATTGGGGATACCATTGTGAAGACGATGTTTTGAATTTGGTTTCATCAGAATTTATATTGTTTGATTCCCGTGCGCAAGCTTGTTACAATCTGCTGAAAACAAGGAATACAACCGTCAACATTGAGTCTCCGGGGAAGCAGCCAGCGAAACAAATCTGCTGTCGGATTCATTTATTTATAATCATGCTTCCGTTTTTTAAGGAGAAAAAAACAGAAATGAATATATTACTAAGCGGAAGCGGAAGGTCAGAACATACCCTTTTACAAAATATCTTATTAATTCGACTGTACAAGCTTTTAAGGATTCACATAACTGTACTTTCACCATCTCTGACTTTCAAAAGGAGGAACTATTACTCCACGTATGTTCGCTGCATTGGATGGTATTGTACTCTTGATACGACTTCCGTACTATAGGAAATCGTAAGAGGTCAAATTATTCAACAATCGTTCTGTCGTGGGTCACCATGTGGTAATACACGGGGATTGAACAATGCCAAGCTCTTCATACTACGTTTTATTACAGGCCAATCCACCTGTATAATACAAATCCAACGAACCGACCGAGAGGATGTTAGCCTGGCTTCCAGGCTATTTGGCATTTCTAAAACCAAATTATTCAATTAAGAAGTCTGGCTCTAGTAGACTGGTTGTTCTCGATTCCTTCTCCAACTCCGGAATGAGAAAAAAAATAAGGAGCAAGAAACCACCTGGATATATCGGCTAGTCTTGAAGTACTAGACACTATTATCAAGTTTGGATCAGAAATGTTCAACAACCTTGTAGGCAGGCTAGGAGGACGCGAGAAGAACGAGAAACGCAGCAAGACGCTGAGATGATGGCTAAAAACCAATTGCAACAGAAGCTTTAATTGCCAGCGGCCAGTTACTGCATCGCCGAGATTATAAGACTCTATACCCATTGGCAGCCATGCAGTACTATACTACTGTACTAGGCGCTCTGAGATTGATAAGTACTCGCGATACTCCCCTTCGAATCAGAAATGTAAATTAGTTCATTTAAGTAGGTGCCTAGGAATACATCGTATCATACGACATTAATCTATGTTACAGCTACTGTTTACAGTGTGTACAGAGCATAGGCCATTAATTGTGGGCCTTTCTGTTCCTCCGATGCACTTCTATTGTTCGTGTATCTGTCTATTGTTTCATCCTCTCACATCCCTTTGTATATCCGACTCTCGTTTTTCTTCCCATTCTTGGCTCTCTCTCTCTCTCTCTCTCTCTCTCTCTCTCTCTCCCTCCCTCCCTCCCTCCCTCCCCCTCTCTCCCTTTCTCTCTCTCTCAGTCTCTCTCTCTCTCTCTCTTTCTCTCTCTCTTTCGCTCTCTTTCTCCCTCTTTCTCTCTCTCCCTCTCTCTATCTATCTCTCCCACACACACACTCTCTCTCGCTCCTCAAACACACACACGTACACAAACGCACACACACACTCACACACGCACACACACACAAACAACTAATTTCATCCTTTTCTCTCATGTCAATGTTCAATTCAATTCAATTCAATTCTTTATTCATTTAACAAACAAGAATAAACAACTTTCATGAACAATGAATATAAGGCATCACCAGAAAGCCGATGGCTTGTGAGGTGTGATAACTTTTAACATGTGGTTCAAAACACATAAGTATGAAGTACATTATTTAAATGACATACCGGAAGATGAACCCGAGTACCTTAATTACATACAAATACATACTTTAAAAAATACATCAAAGAAAGACTAATACAAGCAAATAAAAACGAAGCAAAAAACAAAGACAAAACAAAAACAAAGACAAACGAATGTTTAAGAGCTAAGACAATAATCAACAGAGTAAACAGTCTGTAATAGAAAAATGTATAAAAAAAAGTATGATGCGGCTATGTATACCTCCATGTATACCCCTCCACACGCCCCGAGGGCAATTTGAATTACAACAAAATATTACAACAAAATTACAACAACTCCCGTGGAAGCATTAATCCTCTTTCTACGTACCTTTTTGTGTCCATCTCTACAACTTATATTGAAACATTACTTTACCCAATAATAAGCACTTAAATGTTATTAAAGGTATGTGAATAAAGATTAAGATTTTTGTTTTTATTTTAAAACAGGATGAACTTGAAATCTTGATAAAGGCACACACTGCTTAAAACAAGAATACATTTTGGATGACTATGAGTTAGAAATATTGCAGGGATAGACTTGATAAATTACACATCTTCAATGTAATTAATGCTACCTGCCTATTTGGTCTTTAGTTGTGCTCCATGCAATATGAGAAGGATTCGACGTGCTTGAGTTCAATTAGATATAAACATCTCTATAAATACGTTATTTCTTAAGTGTGCTCTTGACTTTGTTATGACTTGTTCACTTACGTGTTCAGCGCAGCATGCGGATGACATGGGTTGTACAGACATCGAGTCGTGGTGGTGACGTGAGTGGGCGGGAGCCTCATGAGGAATGTTGCTTAAAAAAGGGGCTTCGAGAAATAATAAGGGGGCTTGTTTCAAGGAGGGGCAAGTCCAGAGAGAACAGAGGAGGATTTGACAGGGGGGAGTGGGGGGGGGGGGGGGGGTGTTGGGCGAGGGTGGCGAGTCACATGAATAAAATGCTGTCGTAGATATGTGACATTTTCCTAACCTTTGATTAAAGGTCTTTCTAACTATAAAATTTAAAGATAACGGTTAGTAGTAATCAAGTCTACGGGACCCACACTCAATGGAGTGCCATGATGCATGCCGCCACCACGGGTACCATTCTTGTTTAGTTACGGGATACCCGGAACGAACCCTCGAAAAATGATAACTTGGTTGAGATGATGGTGGTGAGGGAGGGGGGGGGGGTGATATTGATAATGGTGATGATGACAATGGTGATGGTGATAGTGAAGAAACATCCAGTGATGACGGCAGCACGATTCTACGATGATTACGACCCGTAATCGTCACCAAACAATAAACTAATCTTTAAGGCCGACCCCCCTCATTTCCCCTTATTTTCTTCTGTATCCTGAATATCCAAGTTTGTACTTTTCCCCGTTCACCTTGTATAATTCAGGATCTCCCTCCCCCGCCCTTCCCTATGTGATTCAGGACCTTCCCATGGGATAAGAGGCCGCGACGCACTCTTCCAGACAATGTCAGCATGCCAATCTGACCAATTCCGCATCTTTCTTCATCTCAAGAGCGGTCTCCTTGACAACCCTCATCACAAATAGGTCCCTCGAAGACCTCGGCTGAAGAGCTCTCGTGAAACATTAATTAAATACATTATGTATAGTTGATGAAAAATTATCCTCCGACCTTTACGCACGTATGAGCAGAGAGAGAGAGAGAGAGAGAGAGAGAGAGAGAGAGAGTGAGAGAGAGAGAGTGTGTGTGTTTATGCATATCTTCCCGAACATTATGATTCAGATGATAAACAAACTGCTAAGTACAAATTTGCTCATATGGATAAAAAAAGATATTACCTTAGCATGTAGTCATGATAGTAATTAGAATTTCATTAATTCATTAAATAGACAACCAGTCCGATTTGTCTGTTGTTTGTTTGTTTGTTTGTTTGTTTGTTTGTTTAAGCTCTTGTTACTCATGGCTAACAGTTTGAAAGATAGTTGGTGGCTTATATTTTTTTGTTATATTTTTCCACATAATGTATCTGTTAAACAGGTGTAATAGTCTTTATAAACATGTAGCCTTCCTTCAAAAATAGAAGTGCACGTAAAACAAATTTTGCAATAATTATATTAATTGTCTATTTTATACACAAATTTAAATAAAATCATCGGCGCCTTCCAAACAGAGAATAAACATTACCATAGCTACGTTGGTTAAACCTTAGTCTAAGGACGATTTCATGCAATGTACTGATTTTCTACACCTGGGTTGAGTGGGATACTTTTAGGGAAATAAAACTTGTTCGAATGTGAACCGGACTCGCATCCGTTTCATCTCGTTTAACTCATACCACGTGTGTATAATCTTCACCAGAAATACACATAATCTCTATATATATACCAGCATTTTATCTGGCAAATGAAGGGTTAAGAAGCCATGGGTCTCCAAACTATCGCATAGTGCTCTCTCGAAGTAATGCATCCAGTGCATCATGTACAGGTATATAGCTATAAAGAGGATGGCTTCAACGCGCAGGAAGATTTTTGCTATAGTATTTTGTAATTTATGTAAAACCAAGGAATAGCAAAACAGGACGCTTGAACATGACCATGGGCATGGTCGGAAAGAGACCGTTGTACTCAAGTAATTTTTGTAAAAACAGGAGACGGTAAAACATGACCAATGAAGGGCAGAGCTGAGATTAAAACCCCTTACATTATGCGTTCCATTATGGCGATGTCTAATTAAGTAGCTACTGTGACTGGTTTCGGCATACTGTCTTCAAGATAGATGTGCAAGAATAATCATGTGTATATTTGTTGTGTGTGTGTATGTGGGTGTGTGTGTGTGTGCGTGTGTGTGTGTGTGCGTGTGGTAAGTTTATGTGTATGTCAGAGTAAACGAGTGTATATATGTTTGTACAGGAAAGACGCAAAAGGAGAGAGTGCATATGTGAGTGTGCGTTTAAGTGTATGTATGTATACTGTATGTATACTAAAGTGAGCATGTGAATCTGCATATACGGAAGAGTAATATTGCCCTACTCTGACAAAAGGAAGCAACTAACAAAAGAGACCTTTCTTGTAGATGAGCAAAATGTGTCTTTCACTTGCATTGGCATCAGTGCAAAACCACATCATGTTAGATTGAATATTTCACAGCAAGATGAATATTTCTTGTCCAGATTTTGGCCGTACGTAGGGAATGCTGGGTACAGATTTGAGTTATTTGTCACTTGCTTCCTTTTGTCAGAGTAGGGCAGAATAGTATGTGTGTGAGTTTGGACGTGTGTGTGTACGTGTGTATTTTGTGTTCGAGGCACTGTTTGTGTACATTTAAAAGAAAAAGATGAAGGTGAGATAGAGATGGGGTATACATAAGGAGAGTGATACTACGAAATGGGGAAAGAAACAGAGAACACGAGAAGAATAGGTTTTGAAAACGGGATAATGGAAAAAAAAAAGGGGGGGAAATTAGATTAAGGACAGAGAGAGAGAGGGGGTAAGAAAGGGAGAAAACGAGAGAGAATATGATTTGAAAATGTGAGAATGGAGAGAAATACAAAAAAGAGGGATTAGATTAAGGACAGAGAGATAATAAGAAAATAATGAGAGAAAGAGTGAGTGTGAGATGAAATAGAGAGGAACAGAGTGTGTGCGAGTGAATCGGTCCTCCTTAATCAATGTTTTCTTCTTAACTCTTGTTGTAAAGCCATTCCCCTTGGCCTTGCACTTCTCAATCATGCGAAGATTTCTCAGCTTTATGTAAATTAATAAGAACTACCGGAATGTTTCAGAGGGACCTAGTTTAGAAGCTCCTCTCTGTTTTTCGCCGGAAATGTTCGCGTTTTTTCTCTCACATTGTTGTTGGCATTTAAGACATCCCTTGCAATTTCCGTGGCGACACACCGTCTATATTTGGGCATACAGTCTCGGCCTTGTGTGTCCTCGTTTCATCTAGACGATGAACAAGCATCGTGGCTATTTTTTCCTATTTAGTGCGAAAATCGAAACGCTTGCTTGCTTAAAAATGCATCTTCGAGATAAATGAAATGCCTAAGAGCTAAGTTCCAGATTGAGTCACGACATCCCAGATTCAATCAGTTAAAAAATAGTCACTGGTCAATGCAACATATATTTGCATGTAGCATACAATGGCCGTATACATACACACGTCAGAAGGACGATGTACAATACCGTAAAACGTTACTTGTAAGAAGGAAAATCAAGACAAAGCGCACATTGGAATGAACTGGTCAACGAAGAAAAAATCTAGAGCTACGACAAATGGCTCCAGTTATAAGCCGAGTCATTTAAAATGGTGCATCAACAATTTATTTAGTTAAAACGACCAAAAATATGTATAACACGCTTAATAAGGACCCTTTTAACTCATTATGCTCCAGATGTGCCTTTAAAAAAAGTAATACTCGCAAATCCAATAAAGCAGCAGTTTATCTGGCACACAAAGGGTTATTCTTCATAAGAATTAACTAAGGAGCTTTGATATGTCACATGTATTTATACAATGTATTTGATTGGCAGAAGATTTTTTTTTACTTCAGACAACAGGATTTGAATCAAATAACTGAACCAGATCATAACGCTTACGTGAATCTGCACGCACCTACATTATGCAGTGGATGCGAACAAAGCACGGACATTGTGGATGATCACGATAAGGGGTACTAGACTTTCAGATGTTTGGGATTACGAACTTTTGATCATATAGATGGTAATAATAAAGATGGTGAGGAAGATGTGCTGCTGCTGATGACGGTAATCATGGTGACTAATTGATGGTGATGATAGTAGTGATGATGGTTTTGATGGTGATGATGGTTGGGGCGGAGATGATTTAGATGGTGATGATGATGTTGAAAATGATGCTAATGGTGATGATAGTGTCGGTGGTGGTGAATATCGTAGTGATGTGAGGAATGATGACGGTGATGGTAGTAGTGATGATGCATGGTTTTGGTGGAAGTGGTGGTTGGGACGGAGATGATAAATATGGTAATGATTACGATGGCGGTGACGATGACAGTGGTGATGGCGATGATGATGGTGATGATGATGGTGGTAATGCGACTAATGATGATGGTGTCGAGGGTGGTGGTGGATGTCGTGGTGATGGGAATTATGATAATAGCGATGATGACGACGATATGGTGACGATAATGGTGATGATGGTGATGATGGCGACGGTGGTGGTGATGGTCAAGATGGTGTTAATGATGTTAATAAACCTGATGATAACGATAATGAACATTCTAATGATGATGATGATTATGATGTTGACGTTGATGAGGAGGAGAATAATAATAAAAGTGATAGATACGACGCGAAGTGATGTCTCTATATATCTTTATATCGTTAGCAGGGTGAAATAGACTGAAAGTGCAGTTCAACAGACCGCGTAATGAACACATCTGTCTGCATTTATAATGCCGCAGGCTGTCGTGTTGTGGGGAACTTGGTATTCATCAGCAATAACGATTCCTGGGCCCTGTCTTATAAAAACACCCGATAACTTGCAACTTTCAAATACAATTAATATCAATCGTAACTCTGTACATTAGAGATAGGGGATTGGACTTGCGATTCATTCAGATTATTCGCCACTCTTTACAAGACTGGGTCTCGATTTGATATTCACCTCCACGGGCTCTACAATCAAACAATAAAAATAACACCGATAAGAACAACTAAATAATGATAAGGTAAATTATGCATATTCAGATAACATATATTAAAGAACGGTCGTACTCTTTTCTGCTGACGTCGTATATGTGCATATTTCAGCTGTTAGGTACAATTTCCCTTTCAGAAAAAAAGGTAAATATTCACCAAAAGGGGCCTGTGTGGAACAACGAGCTGTTACCATGGAGACTATCTGCTTTTGATCAAATCATTTCGTTGTCAGGTTTTTTTCTCCATTTTAACATGACTGTAGTTAACACTTTGTAAGATGGTACAAAGTAGTCATAACATGTACAAATCTGTACATTAAAAACCCTAGATATTATGAAATCATGGCATTATTAGTTCCAATACAATATGGAGCGAGATATCAATATATTGTTGATTGAATAACAAAACACACGAATAATATTGTATTTGATAAGACGAAGGTTAACTTCAGCCATCGACCTGCTGACTTGCAAGAAAATCGCTGACTTTGGCTTTGGCTCGATAGCAGACTTGACTTAACCTACCTAATTAAAGACACGATTCTAATTATAGAATGGCTCGCTAAAAGCAAATTTAATCCTTTTCAGAATCGTTACTTCCCTGCCTTTATTATGTGCCTATCGTGGCGGTAGTTCTTTATGCTGAATGCCGCGAGCCAAATTCCGCGCTTAATTGAGATTGATATTTGTGTATATTGTACCCTTCCATACATTACAGAAGGATAAATATTTACTGGCGGCCATTGGCATTTCAATTTACGTCGAATTTCTGGCATAATTTCTGGGAGAGCACAATTGCTTAACTAACCGGGGTAATGAATTGGCCGTGATTTCGATTTGCGATTCTTCTATTTGTTGACTCACGGTATTACAACATGTTATGGTGCATTTCGACGAGCATGTTATGAATAAATACCTGGTGGAAGAGGTGTGTGTTGAGGGGAGGGGGGGGGGGGGAGTAGGAGGTCAGGCAGAAGCGTATGTGACGTCATGATTCTTTTAATATGATTTTTAAGCCATTTTTTCCTCTTACCGCCTGTTTTGTTTTCGCTTTTCCTCATCCCTATTTCCAGCTTTCTCGTTTTTTCTTGAATTTAGGTTTTCGTGTCTCTTCTCTCTCTCTCTCTCTCTCTCTCTCTCTCTCTCTCTCTCTCTTTCTTTGCTATCTTTATAAAACATGGTCATATTATCCCCCCTTTCTCTATCTATCTCTATATCTATCTCTCTCTTTCTTTCTTTCCTTCACCGTCGTTTTGTATATCACTTCCTGTGTGTGCTATTTCCAGTCCCATCCACTGTTAACTAAAACTCACCTGTCAATATATACTACTGTCCCTTGTATTTTGATACGAAACAACACAATAGTCCACGTCCTGATATATTTTGCCATACCTGCACATTTACCGTAAGGTAACTTTCCAAACAAATTCGGGCCGAAAACATATTTTGCTGCGGGTTGTACTTAGAAGCATCTATTGGAGAAATAGGAAGCTTCATTTATTGATGACATATGAGAGGGTGGGGAGGGGGGTGAGTCCCATAGATCGAAAAAGATCGAAAAGAGAAGGTTTGGTGGTTAGACGCAAAGACGCTGATGGAACAGCTGAAGATGTTAAATATGTGAGGAAGGAGAATGGAGAGGAAGAAGATGGGCTTACTATTTTGCATTTTACAAAGGTAGAAAAAAGTGAGTCTATCAATATTAGGCACGGTATTAATTTTGGTTTACACTAGAAAAGGTTTTGTAACCGTGTGTGAAATAAAGAGTGAGTGCATGTGGATAGTAAATTCAATGCAATTCAAATTGATATATAGAATATACAATATCAACAAAAAAGTAGAACGCACAAACACGATA
This sequence comes from Arbacia lixula, assembly GCA_963669155.1. Taxonomy (NCBI): domain Eukaryota; kingdom Metazoa; phylum Echinodermata; class Echinoidea; order Arbacioida; family Arbaciidae; genus Arbacia; species Arbacia lixula. Next base: position 21,442,978 of record OZ022578.1, on the reverse strand, counting down.
TAAATCCTTAGGATTTGTTGTACGTTTGTGTACTTGAAATATATTACGACAAAAGGACGACCCTATACATATATAATTGAGGCTCCACGATACAAATTATATAAAATGGCACATGTTATTACTCGAAAAAAATATTGATATGTATAAGAGAGAGAGAGAAAGTTAAAAAGATAAGAACTTGGGAGTTGCAAGACGAAAAAAGGATATGGAAGAGGAAGACCTATGGGTGTGGGTGTGTATATTTGTCTGTATGTGAGAGAGAAGAAGAAAGAGAGATAAAAAAAAAAGAAGAGAGGGAGAGAGGGGAGAGAGATGATGAGAGAGAGAGAGAGAGAGAGAGAGAGAGAGAGAGAGAGAGAGAGAGAGAGAGAGGGGGGGAGATGGAGTAGGTGGGTGGGCATACGTAGGTGCGCATAATGTGTGCGCATGCGTACGCATATACATATGAGTGATTGACGGGGGCCCCGGGGTGAGGAAGGGTGTGTGGGTTGGTTTGTGGACGTATATAATAGGTCTTGTCAGTTGAAATCATCCTCTACTAGTTGTGCTTCCGGCTCTGTTCTACATTCACATTCAACGTCTGCCCTTCTTCTTTCATTGGTATGCGAGTTGACATCAGAGAGCATGAATGACAGTTAGAATGCAAGGAAATGACTACGAGTGTAAGGCATCAACATCTCTTATCCATGTTATGGGTGTCTTAAGATTTGCCCTCCCCAATTCCGAAGACATTTCTTCAATCCTACAATCTGCGTGGTCATTTATTCTGAAAATTTTAATAAATACACTATGACAATGTGCCGGTTCGACTTAACGATCTTACGACAGTGGCGATGGAAATGCATTACACGAACGCAATTCCTGAGTGCGAAACTAAAAAAAAAAAAGAGAGAAAATTTGATCATTATCATACGATGTCAGAAAAAAAATCCAAGAAATGCGTCACTTTTGCGCAAATGACGAAGATAATGATGACAATATTATCTTTTATGATCGAGATTCCTACAAATATCCTTTCATTTGAAGGGTATTCTTTGAGATTGATATAACAGTCATAGGGATTCAGATGATATTGCGTCAGCACACACAGCAGAAAGGAACTGGTAAAAGGAGGGGCGCACTACGTGCAGAGGAAATGAAAGAAGGAAAAGCAAAGCTGAGGCGAAAAGAAGGCTGGGTGAAAGGGGGAGAGAACAACGAGGAGTAGAAAAGTAAAACACATTGCTCAGAGACGAACAGAGTAGGAGCAGATAACCATATACGTTATATATCTAAATGGGTCCGATCATGGCATTATTGCAATTAATGCTACCGCAAATGCCATACTGACCCCATCACGGCTCCTGAAGAATAGCCTGTGGTTGAAAGGAGCCACCGCGCTCAAATAAACTGAACTGAGCTGAACCCCACCGCACACGCATGTCTTATGACACTAATGTATTCAAATATATGCAAGAAGAGAAATATTAAGCGGTCAATAGTACCTTCAAAGTACTACACACATAAACATGACGTGCCAGCTGATGGTTAACATTATTTTGTGATTTTTAACCTCTCACAAAACATTGTTTCTTAAAAATAAGGTAAACCAAATGTTATACATGGAGATGGGTAGATGTATATGACTGTAGATAAGTAATCAGGGAGGGTATCAGTCAAGAGATAGTTCAATGTAAATGATATTATATTCCACATACTAAGAATGTTGCTATATGATTGGTCAAGAGTTGACCACGTGATGAAGCGTAGTTTTTCCCATCTGATCACCTGAGCAGAAAAGTTCGTTACACTGTAGGTGATAGTACTTTTTTTGAGAAGGAAAGTTCGTTACACTCTAGGTGATAGTACTTTTTGGTTTCGCTGATCTCTTCACTCCTCACAGTCCTAACGCGTGATCAATATTTTGAGTACGCGCGAAATAAAAGTGCGTAGCTCGGACTATCGGCGCAGACGACACCGCGGTGCGCGCGCGGAAATTAAAATTTTTGGTTATAGCGCGCTGCGCCGCGCGCGTACGTACAAAGCAGTGCAAGCCTTCCATTTCCCCCACACAGTATTTCACCAAAGCAAGTGTGCAATTCTCTTCCACCTCGTACCAAAATTGACCTAGAATTTCACTTGCCTGTAATTAATTACAATTATGAAGAGTATTCTCGGAGGATCTATGTTCTCACCGATACCGCACAGGTAAGAGAATTTTGATTACTCCTTGCTTTTCCATCAAAATCTTACAAATTAGCATCACCATGTCATTGTGTTCGTTGGAATTTGTAGAGTCTATATAGCAATTACGTGCACAAAGTCAATTTGCTTCCGGGTTTCGGAGCGCCGCGTGAATATGTAGCCGCACCGACACGAATGCTTTTGTACGTTAAATTGTCATTTATTTTATAGATTATTTTATATTATTATTTTATAGATCTTTCCAGATCGCCTCGGAAGTGATATTTCGTCCGACGTTGATTATTTGCTTACTATGCAGGTACGGATGGGTAGGTAATGTCAGTAGGCCCATAAAGTCACTGTTTAGGTTATCATATCACAATGAGTGGCACAAACATGTGACAATGACACACAAATGTTCATGTCACTGACAAACATCACGTTCCAGAGGGTCTCCCTAGACATTGTTGTTTTGTTACCATGCCAATGAAGGATTCTTGAGCTGCAAATCTAGATCTCTGCAATTAGCGAGTTCCCATGGCCAATGAACGATAATGAGGCATATTCACAAACGAAGGAAGAGACTAATGAGTGAGGAACGAATCTGAATAATAGGCGGGGGTGAGGGGTGGGGGGGGAGCGGGTAGCATGCGATAATACCTGGGGAAACATGGCATTGGCTAGTGTTTTTGTATCATGTGGCGGGGTTATAATCACATTGAAGGACTAATTATTCATGGACGATGATGTTCCCAGGGGTTCCAAGTAAGAAATGGGTGTGCGTGTGTGTGTATGTACGTGTGCGTGTAATGGTTATATATATCATATACAGATATACATGTGTATGAGTATGTGTGTATTTGTGTGCGTATGGGTAGTGTTTGTTTGTGTGTGTGTGAATGTATAAGTGTGTGTGTGTATGTGTGTGTGTGTGTGTATGTGTGGGTTTTTTTTTTTGTGTGTGTGTGTGTCCACGCCTGGGGCATTGTAGTCTGATATAGCCTGGGAAACCCGTTGAAATAGCCGGGAGGCTGTCGGAAGAGAGTGGGGCGATTTGATTAGGACTATGCCGATTGTCCGTACTCTCTTCCGGTCACTAAGCACCCCAGACAGAAAGACAAGGCGTACATCAAGCACGCAGGAGTGGAGAGTATAAGGGTGCCGTCCATCTCTCTCTCTCTCTCTCTCTCTCTCTCCTTCTGCCTTCATCTTTTCCTATGTCTTTCTCATCATTAACCTCCGCAGTAAACAATGACTACTCGTTTTTTTTTTTTTCAATCGCAAGAACCAATTCATGGGAGTTGCATATGTTGTATAGGTGAGCCGTGGAAGCACAGCCAAGCGTGTACAAACATCAGTCGTCTGGGCATGGTTGGTAGACATAATCGCACCGGAAACAGATTCCCTCTCAAGACTTATGTGAAACACGTACATTCACCCCATTAATATGACCCGATACAATACGTGTCCGTGATGGGGATGCGTCATGGTTATGCATTCTTTTTGAGTGCAAAGAACGGTGTGACAATACCTTTGTTTTGCGGGAAAGGAATGCTGTTTAGTAGGAGCTGAAGAGTGCACTCTTGAAATGTACGGACTGAAAATGGACTTAGAACCTCCCATATAATGTAGGAACTGAAAAGTAACATGTAACTTCCCTCAGAATATAGGAAATAAAAATTTACTTTTTACTTCCCATATAACGAAGGTACTGAAAAGTGACCTTTAATGGCACGATATTTAGTTTTACACTTCGAATGTATTTGGAGCGGGACAAAACTATAGTCCTTGCCGACTCATATATATCAATTTAACCAATTGAATCAACAATAAAAAAAGCTGTACACACTGATGTTTCTTGTAAACATTGCGCTAACACATAAAGGGAAATGAAAGATATCATTGTTAGCGTTCACTATGATTTCGTGGTTACATTTTTTACAATTCAATTTGGTGATTCTATTTTAATAATTTTGTCATACCAGTTTGAAATCTGTGTCCACGTACATCTTATCTGGTAAATATGGACATTTATATGACAAAAATGGAGATAATGATAATGGCTTGTTGATTCTTTTGATCTATTGATATTTGAGCTTAAAACATGAGGATAGAGAATGATTTTTCTTAATGTTTCTTGAATATACTGTGTAAAAACTGATAATCTAATTGACATAAACCAGTTACAATTCATTTTATTGTTGCTACATCTAATTTCAATACGTTGAATATGGCATTCTTAACTCGTTCAATTGAATTGAATTGAGTTGAATCAGTACAATTGATATAATGATTTTAGTTAAGTACCTACTATCGCTATGTTTCTTGTTATAATTTTTAGTAATATCAATTATCGATGTAATCAATATTATTGATTTTGAAAGAAACGTCTCTTTCCATGCATTTATTGTTATAGTGTAATGAATTCTTGTTATATGTGCTCACCAATCAATGTTGATTTTGTACAATATGAAATAAAAAAAAAATACCCCAAAGCAGTTCAGCGCCCTTTGTACGATATCTGGTGATAAGTAAGACGGCCAACGGCCTACGATTTTCAGCTTATCCCAAGAATCGGTCTTCCATGGTGTTAAAAGAAAGTCTTGAGAAGCAAGCGAGTGGCGTCCCCAAAACCGCCGCGTCACCATTCTCCATGATCTATTTCAAAGACCTCAGAACAGAACAATCGCATTGTATCCAGACGGCACGCCATTGCGCGGCGACCTAATAAAGCCGTCTTCACACTCAATAAAAAGATCATGACAGCCGTATATGATTTCTACCAAACACTCGAAATATGATGCGGGTGATACGGGATGAACAGCTATGGCATCTTGAGACGCCCCTCTAGTCTCCGGGCTTATGCTTTTCCGTCCCGGGAGATTCTACAGCGGGAAATGTCAATCCCTTCTTTGTTTCTCTCCCGGGAACGTTGCCAGGTCCACGTCCTCTCTGCTTTCCACCGTGAAGAAGAACGGAGAGAAAAGTCGAATTTTTACCTCGAGCTGTTCTGACGAGTTTATAGTTGTAAAGTGCACATCATCTCTTACATCCCGAGAAAGTTGGACAAAAAGAGAACTTCATTGGTCTCTACCCCCCCCCCCCCCTCTCTCTCTCTCTCTCTGTCTCTTTTGCTCGTTCACTCAAAAGATGTTTAAATATACGATATATTTCATCTGGAGATTAACCTCAGAAACCCCACACATATTTCCCTCTATCTCTTTCACGCGCATTCTCTTTCTCTCCCTTTTCCTTCTCACTCCTTGCCTCCCTATCTGTTCTCTTCCCTCTCTGTTTCCCTCTTCACCCCCTTATATGTCTCTCCTACATTCCTTCCTTCCCACCCACATGCCAAATCTCCTGCTATACTGCATTCACCCGTTTTTTTTTTCATTCCCTCCAAAGCCCCTCTCCCACTAAAGCGGCTCTTAACCTCATTAGCTCTCATTGACTTCAAGGCGGCACAGTATGCCACGCCCCAAACAGCCACTCCACAAACGGGGGCGTAAAGCACAACAAAGCACTCATACCGGAGTGGTTTCACATTATGAGGGAGGTCACACGATTATATTTTATAGTTCCGATAGGAGCCTCCCTGAGGGCGTATAGCCCTATTCTTGTTTCACATCTACTTAAGATTTGAGTATCAATATGATAAGCTGCATGGATACCGGGTATACCGAATCTTGAAGGGGTTGAGACAGGGAGAGAGAGGGAGAGAAGATGGATAAAGAGAGAGAGTGAGAGAGAGAGAGGATGGAAGTGAGAGAGAGAAAGAGAGAGAGAGAGAATGGAAGTGATAGAGAAAGATATAATGAAAGAGACAAGGAGAGTGATATGTATATAGAGAGAGAGAGACAAAGAGAGAGAGAGAGAATGTGAAAAAGAGGGGGGAGTGAAATGCAGATCATGAAAGAGAAAGAGAGGTGCGGAGAATCTGAGCTCAGTATCGATTAGAATGCAGCTCATGTTATGATGCAGTAAGCGATAAACAAATGAAACTAGCGTAACTTCATATCCCAGCCTAAACGCTTGTCTGCCTCCTTCAAGATAAACCACTTGACACACTTACTTGAAACGGAAAGAAATACAAGAGACAATACAAAAGTAAGGGATGGGTCCAGTAGAGAAAATAGCAACGTTTGGTACTGTACAACGTTGGATTTGACATGTATATACTGATCGAGACAAATTCTTTCGATGCCATTCTTTGCGTCAGAAGGTAAATAAGGAATTATAGGGGCTCCGTTTGGCTATAAAGGTGGCTATTAAATCACAAAGTGCACACATTTTTAACGTTATTTCCGTTCTCATTTTGTATCTTAAAGCTATTGCCCACATGCATGCTGGCTTCGTCGTAGCGTTGGAATCCCCGAGACGGTGGATTGAACGACTATTACTGCTAAATGTTTATATTTGTCTGCTGAAGCGAAGTGAGCCTCGAGTGTTAGGCCGAGGAGCGGTCGGTCCGCCACGGGACACTTCAGGCGAACACGATCCTCACCTCTCCGCCTCAAGCCCTGCTATCAAGGGGCGTAATCGACGAACGCTTTTATTTAGTTGGCTTAAGCCGTCGGATCTCGGAGATCGATGTGTTGGATATGAATGGTGTGTGGGAGGGAGGGTTGTGAGCGTGAAGGGATTAATGGTGTTGTCTGCTATATGGCATTTTAACGTGAGGGGTACGGAGGTGGAGGACAGACAGGGAGAAAAGATATAGTGTGTATGTGGGTGTTGTGTGTATGTATTGTTTATGCGTGCGTATGTGTGTATGTGTGTGCGAAAGATAGAGGGAGAGACAGAGAGAGAGAAAGAGTGAGAGAGAGAAAGGCAGAGAGAGAGAGAGAGACGTTAAGAACAACAGAAGGGGGTTGTGTGTGATTGTTAGTGTAGGTGTTATATATGTGTGTGTGTGTGTGTGTGTGTGTGTGTGTGTGTGTGTATGTGTGTGTGTGTGTGTTTGTTAGTGTGTGTGTTACATGTGTGTGTATATGTGTGCGTGTGCGCGTGCAAGAGAAATATACAGCACATGACATATAAAATAAGATGAGACATGAGCAAAGTGACAGACAACGAATTAAAGCAGCAGTAGACGAACCGGTCACTTCTGATTTGATCAAGCAAATGATATAATACAAAAGATAGACCTACGTACATAGATTTCAAATATGTTCATGTACCTTAATATAATTATGTTAACTTAAACACTTGAATCAATGTGTGAACGTTGTACAAAGGTATATATTGTATGTGATTGTGAATGAGTTTGTTGATGGCATATGTTTGATACTTTGATAGATGTATTATCAAACATGTAAACACACTCACAATTTAATACACACGTGTCCACGCGTACATATTATCTACCATGGATTACACGCACAAACACGCACGATTCTACATACGTACATCCACATAAACACACTCCTGCGAACGTTTATACACATACTGTACTTGAACACGGACCCCTCTTTGTACAAAAAAGTATGAACTTGAAATCTATGTCAAATGAATCAAAAAGAATTGATTAAATGGAAGAATATTGTCGATCTCAGCAAAGGTCTGGTTATGTAACACGTATTTTGAATTGAGCACGCCGTCATTCCGGGTTGAAATCAAATTTGTGTGAATTAGAACACATTGGGCCTACAGCTATATGCTGGCGAGCAAAGTCTGTGTTGATAAGCAGTAGTCATATCTTGTATTGAAATATGAAAAGAAAATTGAGTGATTGAATAATCTCTGAGTAGGCTCCAAACAGCTCGCGGCTCAAGCGGAAGAGGGAGAGGAAACAAATGATTGTGCATATGGCATATTCAGAGTTTACTGACATGATGTTTGGAGAGAACGAAAGAGAGAGAGAGAGATAGGGAGAGAGATAAGAGATAGGGAGAGAGAGAGAGAGAGAGAGAGAGAGAGAGAGAGAGAGAGGGGGAGAGAGATGGAGAAAGCGAGAGAGGGGATGGGAGATAAATAGGGACTGAAAGATATGATATGAAAATATGGATATAGGGAGAGACAGAGAGAGAAACAGTTAGCGGTTAGAGAGAAAGAAAGAAAGATTATGATGGAAGAGATAGAGGGGGAGCAGAGAGTTAGGGAGGATGGGGTGAGAAGTGAGGAATGATGGGGTGAGGGTAGATTCACAAGAAAGGTGGAGGGAGATAAGGGGAAAACGATGGAGGGGTGAACATTTCATGGGGATATAGGTCCTTGACTTGCTTCTTTAATGCTTTCATTCCAATGAATAATTATTCTAATTAATAATTTGACAATTTACAACTATATCCTGACCTAATTATGTTTGCGATGGTCCTGTCATCATCGTGTCTTATTTGGTCTATGCTGTTTATCCTGTATGTATATTTGGAAGATGTTTGTCGGAAAATTGCTGTTAATTGAATAGGGTTTAAAGGGTTACTAAATTAGAAAAATAAGTTCCCACTAATCTATGTAAAACTGTCCACTAAAAACAAATTTCACCTTCGTTTGCCGCAATAAAGGCTCATTTTGACGAAACTTTGAAAAAACACACACCTCCAGTAGCGTTAGAGGAGTCAAATACCATAAAAAATACCATAAACTTAGATTGTACGGAAGTCAACAATAGACCATTTTCGTAATGTATTCACAACTTTCCCCCTAACTGCGTAGTAACGCGTTACTGCACTCACCTGTATCTTGTCATTCAGATTCAATGGATGGAATGCACGTTGAATCAATTACTTGTTGCTACTCGGACGAACCTCGGACAAGCTTTGGGGTTCCCATTGGTAACGTATTGTTTGAACGGCATGAATAAAATATTTTATTCACGCCGTTGACATTTATGGCATGTTGACTTCTCTGACGTCAATTTTTTTTTTTCAAATTTTCGTCAAAATGAGACTTTATTGTGGCAAACGAATGAAAAATTCGTGTTTAGTGGTTTATCTTACATAGATTAGTGGGACCTTATTTTTCTAATTTAGTAACATTTTAATGTGCGGAATTATAAACGTACAGGATCAATTGGGTGAATATCATTATTTCATTCAGGTTTAAGTTTACACTGTTTCGCAGATTGATTAACATTGCTCTGTAACTTTTCTATCAATTTGATTCTATATGCTTTGAATAGGCTCAAATGCGTATGCCTCTTATGTTTTACATTCCTTAAGTCGAAGTAAGCGATCCATGTAAACGTAAGCATTATTATCATAGTTAATTATCATCATCAGACATTCAGTGTTAACATGGTTAAACTCAAATTTGATTTCGAAAAATTGTTATCTCCATTTGTTTATATGTATAATTACATGAATTCTCATAAACTATGATGCATGCATGTATTAGGTAATGAAGTGGCCAATGGCAAAATGCTGTGTATACACATATATGTGCATATGTATTTAGAAAGAGAGAGGGGGGGGGGGGCAAGAGAGAGAGAGAGAGAGAGAGAAAGAGAGAGAGAGAGGGGGGGAGAGAGAGAAAGGGATGTATAACTACATATCTTCACTTATTCATTGATATATGTATTCGAATTATGTCTATGACGACCTACGACATGCGTCTTATGAAAGCATACATTTAAGTAAAAGTTCATGGTTTGTACTATGCATTACAATAAAAAGAAACAATAGGCATACAGGAAACAAGCCATTACATGTCAGAAAAGATTTCCTTTTCAGGAGACTTTTGTTTCCTGCCACGTTTTTTTAGGTCATGCCTCCACAACATTCATAATAGACAATGACCCTGAGGCATCCTTCCATCTTGCATCCAGTGAAGACTTCGATTCCATGCACTCAACTCTTTGACATTACACCAAGATACATACACGCAAGAAGGAAGACAATGAATGGGAATGGCAATCTTTGCTATGCATTACACAATGCGTGACATTTTACTACGACAACCCCAAACAAAACGGGGTATAGATGGCCTTCATCTTCTCATCTACCCTGACAGTGACTCGTCTTGCTTGGCCTTGGGGGTTTGCGTCGTTGATGCTTGGCCATTAGACATCGTGAAAGTCACATCTGTAATGTCAACGAAGAGGAGCCAACGATGAGCGAAAGACATGCTTTCGTTATCCCAAATGGGCCCGTGTTCATATCACGGTATTTAAGCACCTCGTTTAGTTCTTTCACATTTTTTTGCGCCTTTCTGTGTGTTGTTCATCATTTGTTCACGTCATAAATTTGTATTCCTACAGAAGAACATTGAAGCACATTCGGGCTAACGTGACATTGTGATTTATGCAGCAAAATACATTTGGCCAAATACTTCAATATGACAACATTTATGGACAAGAATGCCTTTGCCATGGTAACCAGTTAATTGCAAAACTGTTCATCTGTAATTCAATGCATGTTTATGACAATCTACATAACTTAAAGATAATTGATTATGACTATGTTTGATATCTCGTTGAATTAAGTTTTTCTCTCATTAATTTGCATTCCGTGTTTAACCGAAAACCTAAAAACGACGAGATTTTTTGTCACTATCAGTGACAATCCCGGCAATAAAAACTATACACATCAATTGTTTAATGTTCCCATTATTGATTCGCTGTTGGGGGAAATAATAATACAAATTATATGGTGTATTGATAAAGATATATGTATATTTTTGTAACCTGCGATCTTTACATTGTTCTTTAATAAGCAATATGTTTGAATATGAAGTCAGAAAAAGACTTTGGGTCTTTGGATCCGGATGTTTTGAAATGTTGCTTCTTAATCAGACTCGACATTGCTACTCAATATATTGATGTACTTGGCGCCTGGTGCACTGTGATCGCGTGAAACATAACAGACAGATATGTTCTTTCCAATAAAGAGAAGTGAAACGTAAACCTTCCAAATTCATTTGGCTTATTTGTAATTCCTTGCCATTGCTGACAGGCACACTAAGCTATGTAAGTCCTAAATCTGTACATATGACAAGAAGACAAAATAATTATCTGAGAGGAGTGTGCTCTATTCCGTTAAAGAGCAGGAGTGATCACAATGGAAGAGAAGAATAAGCAGAAGACGAATGTGATTGACAGGTAGAGGGGGGAGGAGGAGGAGGAGGAGGAGGAGGAGGAGGAGGAGGAGGAGGAGGAAGAGGAGGAGGAGGAGGAGAAGGAGGAGGAGGAGGAGGAGAAGGGGGAGGAGGAGGAGATGGAAGATGAGGAGGAGAAAGAGGAGAGGAGGAAGAGGAGGGGGAAGAGGAGGAGGAGGAGGAACTAGCTTGGAATTAGGATACATAGATGAAGATGAAGGATATTAACAGGAAGACAGTTGACTATTATCAAGTCGGAAAGAGGAGAAGAACAAAACCAAAGAGAGGAGAGAAAAGGAGGACAATAGGAAAAGGTGGAAGGACGGAAAAGAAATGAAAAATTTATGTAGAAGTACAAACACGATCAGGACGACAGAAAACATAAGGAATACAGTCGGAAATTGTTAAAATCGGGAAACACAGAAGATCATAATCTCCGTCATCATCATCATCATCATCATCATCATTATTACGATCATCATCATCGTCGTCGTCGACGTCGTCGTCTTCACGTGGCACTACCATGACTACTATACAACGCTGTTCTGGTCATCACAAGAGCACGCCATTCAACCATAGTCTCTGCCAAGTGCATTGAGTAAGTTGCACCTACACAGGAGATAAAGAATAGGGAAAAGGGGAACGTGAAGAAGGCGGAGACATAACACCATTCATCGGACTTCATCCATCACCCTCTCTGGGACAACTCGACCAGTACAAACACGACCCACTCGTGCAAGGTAATCTACAGGCCCCTTGGGTGCGACTCCTTTCTCGTCGTCGGGCAGAAAAAATACAAATCAGTTTCCCCTCCTGGGGTGTCAGCGAATTGAATACAAGTTCGAGAGCAAACAGTGGCAGATAATTATTACATTTTACCCTCCCATCTCTTTTTATCTCTCTTCCTCTCTTTCCTTATCTCACTCTTCCACTCCTCCTTCCCCTTCTCTCTCTCTCTCTCTCTCTCTCTCTCTCTCTCGCTCTCCCCAATCTCTATCGTCTTTTAACTAAACTTGCTTTTCGCTCACCTCTTGCGTCCATCACGCAACGTATTATTACAGTCGCTATTTCAAGAATGAAACGCGACATACAGCCACGGCATCTCTACAAATAGGAATGTGCTCGTTTTGGTTTGTGTGAGCGTTGGGCTGATACATTACTCGAATAGATGTATGTCGTCGAAGGGAATTTGCAGTGCGGGTAGGGTAATGGGGCCTAACACCACGGGGGGGGGGGGGGGGCATTCTGCCATTATAACGCGTCCCGTTGTTTGATTTCAGGACGCTATGTAACGACATTATAATCTTCACAAGATTTCTATACGTGATCCTGAATCAAACAAAGGACATGTGATGATTTATTACGCCATATCTTACCACGACCTCAAAATACATTTTAACTGTTTGGGCCACATCGATGCACTTCTTGCACAAAAAGTGCACACACACACACACACACACATCACATAGACAGCATCATCGGAAAGTGTTAATTCCGCGTACGTGTTCGTTGGGTGTGGCCTGGGTTCTTGAGTGTAGCGTATGCTTTTTTTCTGACCCACTACTGCAACAAAAACTGAGCATGGACACAATAGCGAAGACTCTCTCTCTCTCTCTCTCTCTCTCTCTCTCTCTCTCTCTCTCTCTCTCTTTGTCTCTCTCTTTATCAGGATTCCCTTATACAGCTTCGGGAGAATAATTGGCAAGTGATTATGTAACCTTCTCGTGGTTGATGTCAACCAGGGGTGATGTGAGAGGCCAATCATGACATTCACTTCCATTTTTAGAAAGAGCGACAATAAAATGTTCTTGGTGTGCATTAACACTCTATTGGTGCATATACAAAACGTATCCATTAGCATCATTTTGCCTAAAACTATGCTGTGAAGCGATAGAGTAGCTCTTGCAGGTCAAGAAACTATAAAGCTGTAAACAACACGGCAAATGAAATAAATGACCTATATAAAGAACTTTCCTCCCAATCATTAAACTGGAAACTGACCTTGAGCCGAATTATAATCATTGCTTGCTAGATTTCAAGTAGGTTTTGGACGGGTCGTCCGAAACGTTTAGCCGAGAGACTAGAGACCACAATACGCAATAGCGCGGAGCTGTGACTGAAATTTCACACACGATATAATACTGCTGATTCCTGCCGAGCTTCATGACTTTTGCAAATGGGACACTTTTAAAGGGAATATACTGTACTGGGAAGACAAAAAGCCTTCAAAAGGGTGATCGTGAGCAGTCTCTTTCTCAATGGTCTTTACTTCATGTATTGTCCATTTTACAAACTTTCACAGAGTTATTTGCCCTCAAATAATCCAAATTTGGAGTTCTTAGTGATTTTAATGACAAATCTTTAAAATGTTCGGGCCGAACACAATGAGGATTTGTGATTTAATCACAAATTACTCCAAATTTGGAGCATTTGAGGGCAAATAACTTTCAGCAAGTTTCTATAATGGACAATACATGAAATTAAGACCATTGGTAAGAAGATTGCTCACGATCACCATTTGAAGGCTTTTTGTCTTCCCAGTACAGTATATTCCCTTTAAGAACATTTTCTACATCATCACCCTGTACAAATAGTGGGGATATTGCACACGACCACGATGTTGATATGAACCTTGGATGATTCTTTCACATAGTGTACACGTGGTGTATGAAAACTCATTTTCTCTTCTCTGCTAATTGCGATGCAAGGATTACGCGTGACTTGAGCAAGGACAATCTGCACTTGGTACGCCACATTAACTATAAAGGCTTCACGTAGTATACCCGCGTAGTAATTAGTAATAACGACGCAGCATACACACACATGGGTATCATTTCGTGTTTCCATACATTGCGATCTTGACTATACCCTTTGTCCGTCATCATATGCTGGATAAAGTGATCTCAATGTTATTGTTCGCCCAGATGGATGTTTTGTTACTCCGAGGCCTGTATAATTGCGTCGGTATAGTATGATGTTTTTCCTAATTGGGAAGTTGGCAATCAGGTAAAGTTTGCTGGAAAGCCGCATCAAGTTAAGCTTTCCTGTGCCAGATGAAGTTATTTTTGTGCATCATTGTTGACAAAAATAATGCACTTCTGGCATACACATAGTTAATAAAGCGTTTCAGGGACCTATTGCCTAAAACTTACCATTAATGGTATCTCTGCCATCAATGGTAACTACCATGGTAACATCGCTTGACAGCCAATCAAATGCAAAGTTTCCATTGAAGTTTCCATTGGTAGCAAAGTTACCATCAATGGTAAGTGTTATGCAACAGGGCCCAGACTAAGGCGGCGTATATTTTCTCTGTTTGGAGCAAGGTCGAGCAAGTTCTAAAGTTTCCACTCACTATCTGAAAATAAGAAAACAAATGTGCTATTTGCAATTGATTAAACGTAACAATAACGGTACATCTAAATAAATACACATGTTTAGAAATAATGGTGTAAAAAACAAAGAGGGAATATGTATTATATGTCCAAACAATGTTTGCACGTAGTGAGCTGAGAAAGGTGACAAAGGGAAGAAAGTGCATTTCAATAAGAAACCAAAGACGTATACACTCAAGTTTTAGATGGAAGAGAAGAGTCACAATGCGACTAAAAATGATTGTCGCTTACAATCTTTTTCTTAGGAATATCTATATGAGCTCAAAGCGAAACGAATCGAATGAACTTGTCAAAAAAGGCAAAACCACACGAAATACGATGATTAATGTACGTTTTTTGTTTACAATCTCCAAAATTTAAGCAAATAGCGAAACAAAACGAAAAGAGAATTCACCAAATTGGATGAGATCATTTATTCAGACGGCTAGTGCAATGGGAAGAGCGATCAACGTACTTTGATATTTTCGTTGGGACAAACCCCATCTCTCACCGTGCACCCAATTAAGGGTAGCCCCAACGTAGATAAAAGCCAAGGGGAGATGTACACCTGCTATTGTGGTGATCTACCGGCAATTCCTCCTCAGGGCATGAACACATCCATCGCAGGGGGATCAGACGGCCTGGTCGTAGAGCCGCATCGACGCAATGCGGGATTTACACTCCTGCAAACAATGCTCAATCTTTCTAAGTTATTCATGACTTGTGCCTTCTTAAAGTAAAACAGGATCCTAAATAACATTCAAAAATGTGTAAATATTTGTAAATATTACTTTAACAAATGCAATTTAGAGCAATGATATTGTGCCAGTTTGAAATACACAAGTGCTATCTAAAATTGATAGCGTGCTACTAATTTTAAAATTGAGTTTTTTTTTTCATTTATTCCTCTGACTGCACTTACTGAAAAAAAATAAGTATAAGGGTGATACTATCACTAAATGCCAAACATATGATGTATGTTGTGCAGAAATTTATGTTCGTTCTCATGGTACATTTATTACAATATTGAATACTTGATATCAAATGTTAAAGTCTCAAACTACTTATTTATGGGGCTGTTGGCAATGAATGGATAAACACCATGATGCTTTATTGTGATGTTTGTGCGGAATGGTGGTTAGTGAAAAGCTTCGAGCGTTGGTATTTCTTAAAGGAAATCCATGTGATTACAGGGGACTACAGTTATTTTTACGCGAGGCAATCGGTAGAAGATACACATTGTTATTCTCTTGTGGTCACTTTAGGCCTACGGATACATTGGTTATGCACTTAGTTTGGCATCGAATGTATCACCGTGGCTGCGAAGCTAATTTGTTTTCTGAATGATATTTCCCGACTTTAACAATATCAATTCATCTGCGGTCGAAATTGTAATATGAAAAAGCTTGTCTAATGCGGTAATGATTTTCAGTAGTCATATAGAACAAGTTTGTTTTTAATGCTAAATATGTTACTCATTGCGGATAGATGGCTACTGATAATCGTTTGTCTCGCAATGTAAGGTAAACGGTATCGGAAAGATCACGACGTTTCGTGTGCCGCTGCAACACTTCGTCAGGTGTGATACTACAATTTTGTATCACACCTGACGAAGTGTTGCAGCGGCACACGAAACGTCGTGATCTTTTCGATACCGTTTACCTTACATTGCGAGACAAACGATTATCAGTAGCCAAGTTTGTTTTTGTTTTGATAGGGATATTGATTTCTTGTCAACCTTTATTAATTATTTTTGTGGTGAGGATAGTATTCATATGAGCCACTTTGTGTACAATATGAATATCGATCCCTACTTCTTTGGTAAATCAAGTTTTAAGATATGAAAATGATCAGGGCAAATTCTTGAAATGTCCGGATTTCCTTTATTGAAAGGCAAAAAGAACTACAACACAATACAGGCGACAAACGGCACGGCATGCCTTTTTATATTATTGTTATCGCTAAAAATAATCTGTTGTTTTTGGCACGTGTGGGAGTCATGAAACACCGGGGTGACAGTGACCTGTGGAGAAATTGTCTTCTCTTCTGCTCATCCCGGATCAAACTCTTACCCCCCTCAAGGAGAACTGTCGGGGAATGTGACTCTTGCTTTAAGCTCCTGTCATCCCCGCGTCAGCCAGTGGTGTAACGAAAGGGGGATCGGGGTTAGACTCCCCCCCCCCCCCGAAACCACCATCACCTTCCCATCTCCACACTCACCACGCAAACAGGGAAACAGAAAAAGTCGTTACCTGAATTCACCCTCCCCTATTTCTGACCAACCAATATCTGCCTACGGGAAATATGAGAGCACAGCGCCAACAACATATCAGCATATTTTATTGACAGATCCTAGGAGTTGTCATGCTTGTGATTCTAGTTCAAGCTCAAACCACTTGATTTAAAAGATAACAAAAGAAAAGCATTTTGGCTTGCCACCGTTTAATGAAACAGTTACAATGACAATGCAGCTACGGTAACCAATAATATTTCGTCCATTTTCTTGATGTGTCATCTTTTTTTTTTCTTTTTTCTTTTTTTACTGGGGAGGGGGGGGGGGTTCTTTACACCAATTTAGGATCTGTGCTGTTTTTATATTACTTTAACAATTTTTCTGTGTACGGTTTTATATCAGTTGAAGATCTACATCGTTTTGTGTTGGATATTTCCCAGGTTGAAAAGAAACACACACCCTTACAATAATTGTCCGTACAAGTGTGAAACAGTAATGAACTAGCACAGACTACATCCACGCATATTTTATTTACTTACTTAAATACTAGTAACTTACGATCTTACCTTAGATTCTTTTTCAAAAGTTCCATTTAGAATTCAGAATAATTGATTTTATCTAATCTAACTTAGTTATCAATACCATCATTAAAAGCAGGGGCTAATGCAACACTTGTGATTCGATCGTGTAGTTTCATTTCGAATTTGATGTCACATTTTTCTATCGAGTAACAATTTGCAACGTCTAGTGGTCCTTTTGTCATAACTCTCATTACGCATTTTTATTGATTAAACGCCTGTATTCTATGTGGGTATATTCCGTTGTCTTATTACTGTCATACCTGGGATGTCTTATTTCGCAGGTAAAGAAATCATCGAACAAGGAGAGGGGAGGGGATTTTACAATGTGTGGCCGGTTAAGAATGTACACAGATACACGCATACACACGCATACACACACACACACACACACGCAAACAAACGCACACATCATTTATACACTCCGCAAACCTTCGTCCCCACCCCCTCCTCGCTCTCACTTTCTCCTTTTCTCGCCACGTCTCTCTCACTTAACCCCCCCCCCCCCCCCCGTTCTCTCTCTCTCTCTCTCTCTCTCTCTCTCCATCTCTCTCTTTCTCTCCGGCACCCTCTCCTCCTCACTCTCTCTCTCTCTCTCTCTTCATCGATATCATCCCCTTCTCGCCACTTCTCTCTTCCTCTCTATCACACCGTTCTCTTTCTTCCTCCTTCTCTCTCTCTCTCTCTCTCTCTCTCTCTCTCTCTCTCTCTCTCGCTCTCTCGCTCTCTTTCTCTCCCTCTTCCTCTCTCTCCCCCCCCCCTCTCTCTCCCTCTCTCGTAAATGTTTGATACAGCTTTCCATTATCCCCTCACTGCTGATCAAGCGACTTATCAACTAGCCCATCATTCCAACTCGCAGACCCGTCGTATCGGCTAATCCGCCTATGGCTGTCCGTAGGGGACGTCATTCCTCCACATACAGAAACAAATGCAGCTATTTACAGATGTTTACACCAACGTTTGACTAACGTAATACGCGTATTCGTAAATGCCCTATACATGTAATCCAGGTTCTAAACGTGTTCGTTTCAGCTGTAAAATGTGCGTTAAAGATTGTCCGTCCCTTTTGCAAGCTTAAAATTTGAAATCGTCTATCACGATCGTAAATTGAAGAAAGTGTGATTCAAGACCATTTCTAAGAATATAGCATGTTGAAGCTTTTTGTATATGTAAAAAAATTCAGCCGTTAAATTTCAAACAGACTTTTTTCGTACTACGAAAAAAGTATTAGTCTTCGTTACAGTATCTATGTGGTTATTATGCGTGTGTGAAATCCTAATCTTATGAGTAACTACCAAACTTTGGAGATGATTTCTTCTATAGAACAATTTTTTTCATAATGCGTTTTATAATTAAATAAACAGATTAATCAGTAAATCAGATATTTCAGCACAAACTGCTCAGAGCCTGAGGTAAAGTCTATTAATCAGACGTTGTTTACGTGCATTATTTGAATTTTACACTACGTATCAGTTTCAAATTTTGAATATAGAGCTTGCTAACACTTCTCTATATGTTTTGCCAATGTTTCGATGATTTTGTGGTGATGGACTGGCTGTCTTTAATGATTTAGGCATGAAGCGTGGCCTATAATTACGATTCTATATTTGTTCTTTTCCGATGAATTAAGTTTATGAGTTAGGTATGGAGAAATGTACAATATATTGATGGCTTTACCGGAAGCGATATCAATATCTTAACACTCACGACACTACTAGAAGAGGTGCATTGTACGTTGTAACCAGTACATGGTAGAAAATGTACCCATGGTCAACATGTTTTCCCATTCAGCAGTATGGTTTCAAAGTGGTTACACGGTGTTTGAATTATAATTGATGCTGAGCTTTAAGTTGAACTTATTGACAACATCATGATGAGATGATAATATTTTGTACACATTCTCATTCGTTATTCAAGGTAACGCTATGTACATCAGTATGGACGAGAGCATAAAATATACGTTAACAATTCAATTTAATTAAATAATGGTTCATAGTACTGGCAGAAGTAATTATATACATAAATGACAGTTTAGAAACTGAATCGATCATCTTCACATTATATAAATGACATACAAATTGTGCATAGATTACGAATGGTGAAATACACGTATGTCCTGAAGACTACATTAACTGCTGACCATGCTGACCTGGTGCAGAGGATGTGTTGTTTAGTAGATGATTCGTAAGTTCAATTTATACAAAAAAAAGGGCACTGATCAAAACGGTCTAGGTGAGAAATTGGCTAACACAGTCACGTCTGGGACTCTATTGTGGTCTCGTGTCTTCCCATTTCGCCCTCAACCATCAGTGTATATAGGTCTGATTGACGGGGAAGGGGGGAAAGGAGGGGAAGAGATAGGGGTGGTGAGAAGGGAGGGGATAGAAAGAGGGAGAGGGAGGGGATCAGGCGGGAGGGGGACTAAAAGAGTAGGGGAGGGGATGAGAAAGGGGGTGCGATAGAGAAATGGAAAAGGAGAGCGAAAGGGTGAGGGTTTAAAAAAGTGGAGTTGTATAGAGAGAGGGGGGAGAGAAAAGTAAACACAAGAGGGGGGGGGGGGTGAGAGAGAAAGACATTAATACTGGCGGAGATGAGGAGAGGGAAGAGGTGAAATAGAGTGAGTAGGGGCGAAGGAGTTGCTGGGGAGAGAGAGGGAGAGAGAGATGGCGAGAAAGAAATAGAGAGACGAAGAGGAGAAAGAAGGGAAGAGGATGAAAGAGAGACATACAAACCGACAGAGAGGAAGAGAGGAGGAATAGAGAGAGAGAGAGAGAGAGAGAGAGAGAGAGAGAGAGAGAGAAAGAGGAGGATAGGGGAAAAATGAGCTAAGCTTGTAGACCCGTCGCTAAAGAAATGGACATGTCATGATTTATAGCACACTGAATTTGATGTCAATCAGAGTGGATAATAGACTTGTACGTCTACTCTGATCCTTGTCTAAGCCTTCATTTGCATTTGTTTGTTTCATTTGGCTTTGTGACATGAGGAGCTGGAACGCTACTGATCTCAAGGAGGGCAATCGAGGTGGAGGAAGAAGAAGAGGAAGGATAAAGTATAAGTAACAAGGACACAAGGCGAGGGAGAAATGAATAAAAGAGAATATGAAACTATTTGAAGAAAAAAAAGACAACCGAGAAGAAGACGAAATATGACAAGACAACGAGGAAAAGGAATTTAACTATAATTTGTAATTCAAGAAGAGAGAGGGTGAAAGATACCAACGACGTGGTCTACTAGAGGAAGCAGAAAGATTACCATAAGTGTATGTAAATTAACATTAAAATGACACAAGGTTACAAACCAACGGCTTCATATTTAGGCTTATTTAAACTGAAAGTCAGTGTTCTAGTCTGGTGCAGGCTCAAATCACAATGTATAGCAAGTGGCCAGGTATTGATATTGCGGTCTCGGACTCAAAACTCACGAACTCGGCGATAACAATGTTGATGTCAGTGTATGTGGTTTTGCTTAGCTCTGACACCGTTTTACGTCTCTCATTCCATCCACCCATGAGAGCGAGCCTAACTGCACTTATCCAACCTTTCCTTAAAAACTGGGCCGGTCAACTCACCATAAATTGACCAGTGATACGATAAGATTCCCTGACATCTGAGTGACAGGTGACGGACGGCCTGTCCCTCAAATGATCCTAGACTTCATGAAAACCTTCACATAACTGAAGAAGCGTGTCGTTGTATATTTAGTGTGTATTGCTAAGCCAGTCGTAGGATGCCGGAGAAAAGAAAAGCCGGACAAATAAATGCGGAGAATCCGAAGAAGAAGACGAGAAGGGTGATAAGCCCCGCGCTAATGCACATGAGTTCGCGGCTGACAGAGTGGCCTAGGCTCAAATATCTCAATGTAAATAGACCTAAAGGCTCTGAACTTTTCATTTGTTATTATTTCTTCTGTTTCCCCCTCCCTCCATCCATCTCTCTCGCTTTCTCTATCTCTCTCCCCCACTCCCCCTCTCCCCTCGCTTTCTCTCCATCTCCCACTTGGCCTACGTAAACGTAACCATGACCTTCACCAATGATGATGCTATATTCGTCCCCTCCTCCTTCACGTCACCGACCCCCACGTCGTATTGCGAGCATTCTCTTGTAAATTATGCTTGGAGTGATTGGCACTGATTGGCTTTCGTGCGGTCACGTGACACGTCTATATAAAACGCACCAGTAAGGCCGGATGAATTAGCAGCACAGCGTTCGTTCCATGACAATCGGTTTTCTATGGTCGTATTTGTCGCATCCGATGTCCGTCTTCGATTCCAAGATTAAGTTAATGTCTACATGGAGACATGTAATGTGATGTGCAACTACGCATGTTAACTACTAAGGCAATTATATCTATATCCAGCCAAGCATTTACTCTCTGACAAATACGAACGAATGACATTTTGTCGCATCCGATGGTCGTCTTAGATTTTCAGAATAATCGCCGTGTCTACAATAAGACGTCACTGATGTGCATCTGCGCAAGTTAAATAGGAATGCAGTTATATATCTATATCAAGCCAAAATTTACTCTTTGAGAAAAATGAAAGAATGCCATTAATCGCATCCAATGGTAGTCCACGATATCAAGAAAAATGAAAAAAAAAACACTTGGAAAAGGATAAGCTATAAAGACACCGTAGGGACAATATGGAATAGGAGAAATATGAGAATATGAGAAAACATGAAGAATATAACGCGAAATAGGAAATATAAAAGCAAATGAGAAGATAAGATGCAGAATAAGACAGAGACAAATAAAGACAGGGTTAAATACACTTCAGAATTCATTACGTAGATTTTATTACGTCTGCTCGAAAAGTTGAAATGGAAGCACTCAATCACGAAAAGTAGATTGAAAGTTTAGGCGGGAGAAGGCAGTTTCTGTTTATCGAGCGCTACTCGTACAACTTGAGCTGGTTTGAATGTAAACTCAGCGTTTGTATTGATACATGTGGTTGATGAAAATAGCCATGGAATCTTGGACATCTTAATGCAGGGATAATGTCTTGGGAATACACTCATCTCGATAACGACATTGGCGTACCACCTTCGCCACATTCGCTAGCCTTTAAAGGGCATATGCTGTTGGGAAGACAAAAACCCTTTAAAAGGTGATTGTGAGTAATCTTCTTGCCAATGATCTTAAATTCATGTCTTGTCCATTTTAGAAACTTCCTGAAAAATTATTTGCCTTCAAAGGATCCCTCTTTAGAGAAATTAGTGATTAAATCACAAATCCTCCAAATGTTTGAGCCGAACAATTTGAAGATGTGTGATTAAATCACTAATTACTCCAAATGGGGATCATACTTTCAGCAAGTTTCTAAAATGGACAATACACAAATCATTTAAGACCATTAGCAAAACGATTGCTCACGATCACCTCTTGAAGGCTTCCAAGTCTTCCCAGTACAGTAAATGCCCTTTAACATCAATGCGATACCGAGATGTTGACATTTGACTAGCTGCCGAGGGGGTAGAAATCCTCAGACGTGAAACGTGGCTCAACTTTTAGCGTGATGACTTGACACATCCGAAGAAAGAAATGGGGAGTAAAATGTGATGGGGGAAGTGCTGTTTTAACGCTTTCCCAGCTACCATGGAAACGAGAGGTAAAACGATTCATTGCTACATGTATGTTCAGCGGGGCGAATGTTTCTGCCATCAAACATGTCAAACGTTTCTGCAATAAAGCGAGAAATTGTCCGATTTCTCCTTGCTCACGTGCATTCTTCGATTTAGGCTGGAGGCGGGCGGGGAGTGCTCCATGCCTAGATCTAGGGAAATCCCAGATCCCAGTTTCGTAACATGATTGCTACTTGTTTGAATCTCCTACTTCTTCCTACAATAGCTGCATCACAAGGTGCAGCTGGTCCCCGACACAACATCAATATCATTCTCATTCATGTCATTATTTTTAGCACTGTGTACCAGTTCACTTTTCCCTTTTCCTTTTCTTGTTTTGTTCCCGTGTTTCCTTCGTCTTCTGTCTCTCTTTCCACACGCAGATCTCTTCCATCTATCCCTCCCCTATCTTTGCAAGTACTTTCAGTGTTTTTGTTTGTGCTCCCTTCCCTTCAATTTTTATATCTCCCTCTCTCTCTCTCTCTCTCTCTCTGCGTCTTATTGTCCATCTGATTCGAATGCATGTTGGACACATTTAGGTCATGCGCATAATTGTGACAAATATGATCTTCTTTCTTTCTATCTTTATCTCTGCCCCCCATCCCCCCCCCCCTCTCTCTCTCTCTCTGTTTTTCTCCATGTATCCAACTTCCCCATCTCTTCTTTTTCTGTCTCGGTTTGTTTTTTGCTGTCCTCGTTCGAACATTTTTTTTTATCTTTCTCTCTATCTCTCCCTATATCCATATTTTCATAATCATCCCTTTCAGTCCCTATATTTATCTCCCATCTCCCCTCTCTCAATTTCTCTCTCTCTCTCTCTCTCTCTCTCTCTCTCTCTCTCTCTATCTCTCTCTCTCTCTCTCTCTCTCTCTCTCTCTCTCTCTCTATCTCTCTCTCTCTCTCTCTCTCCCTTTGTATATATGAGACTCATCGCGTTCTACTTTGCGTCATAGCCTGCATGACCACTGTCTATAAGCATTGGGCTGATCGGAGTACTTTGCTTTGTGGCGCCTCGCAGCCTCGTCTCACCCGCGGGATGCGACCAATTGGTTCAATCAACATTCCAGAACATTCAAACTTCTTTTTTGGAACCAGATAGGGGGAGAAAGAGGGAGATAGAGAGAGAAAGAAAGAGAGAGAGAGAGAGAGAGAGAGAGAGGACAGAAGTGGAGGTGGAGAAGATGTGTGTGCGCGCGCTAAGGGGCGTGTGTGTCTGTGTCTGTGTGTGTGTTTATATATCTATATCTATATCTTTATTTTTCTTGACGGTTCTCTATATCTTTATTTTTATCTCTCTCTCTCTCTCTCTCTCTCTCTCTCTCTCTCTCTCTCTCTATATATATATATATATATATATATATATATATATGTTTGTGTGTGTGTGTGTGTGTGTGTGCGAGCGTGCGCGTGTGTGTTTTGTATGCGAGAGAGGGAGAAATAGTGAAAGGGTAAAAAGAAGGAAATAGGCAAATAACAGTGAGCATGGTGAGAGGACAAGGGCAGACGAGGAGAGAACCGTCAAGAAATATAAAGTAGGTGAACATAAGGGACAGGGCGAAGAAGGGATGACAGAAAGAAACAAGCAGGGCAATATGGAGAGAGCAGGAGGAGGGTGGCAAACAGACAGAGGGACAAGAAGATAGAAGAGGAAAGAGAACAAACGACGTGCGTGTGGTGCTGTAAAGGCTCACTTACAGCTGCAAAGTACAGGATTGGGGTCATCGCTTATGCTTTTGCCGCGATTTCTCGGACATACGATTTAAGCGTTGAAAACACGTGCTTATCTCTCCATAACAAACACACCCTGGTATTCAACGCCGGCGTCTGGAATGAGAACAAATATATATTCTCCATTACAGATACCATTTACTCCGTTCCCGACGGTTGGTTTATTAGCCAACATTGGGACAGTTTGGACAATCTAGTTGCAAACGAAAATGAAATATTACTTATGCGATGGGCAGTTGTGGGGTGGAGGGACTTCAACTTGCGTTTCTTTGCTGATGACAAGAAAATCGCGAAGATACAAATAAAAAAAGCAGTGATTTGGGGCTGTTTGGGTTTGCACGATTCTACCCTTAAAAGAAACACAAATCCAGGGCCCCGTAACATAAAGATTTGCGATCAATTGCAAATTTGAAAGACAAATTCTGATTGGTTACTGGTCTTTTTTAACAAAAATTGCCTGCAACAATGGCCATTGCCATTTTGCGATTGATCACAAATATTTATGTTATCACATCTACGTAATAAAGGTAAAAAAAATAGCACCGTATCACATTTAACACAAGAAGGGATCACCAGTCGCTCGTAAAGTCGTTCGTAACTTACGAAGAGCTTGGTGAAACACCCCTCAGGCCCGCACGATTTTCACTAACCAGCGACTTGTAGAGGATTTTAGAGGCCGTACGGGTCCCTTTCGTAAGGGTGCCGGCAGGGTGCAGGAAGGGTGCCGGCCGGTAAGCTTACGGGATTCGTCCGGGGAACAAGTTCACCTCAAAGTTCCCGGCTGGGACCTGACGGGCGTCTAGCTGAGCGCCAAGGGATTCCCCTAGACAGCCTTGAGCACCGCAAGGTGCCCGTAGAGATTTGTCATGATAAAAAAAAACGTAAGGGACCCGTTCAGGCACCGTCCGGAGCTCGCACGGGACCCGTACGGCGCCCTACGGGCCCTTTAGGGCTCTCTACGGCCCAACGGTAAGATGAAAACGCCGGGAGAATTGGGAGCAACCAACTCATCACTCCGGCGCGCGCGCGGCTGGTGGAAAATATTCCGGCGCCCGTAGGAACTGTACGGGATTTGGCCGTATAGCGACACCGGCCAAAAATGACCAAAATGGGCTCCGGAATGCATTTGTGACCTCGGCAGAACATTGCTGCTTTGATGGTAACAGTATTGTGGCTGGCAAAGTATGCCGATGCCGGTGGACTTTCATCGGTTATCCTTTTGGTGTTAGAACGCCGGGCATGAAGGGTGGAAAGCGCTTTCGTGTGATCGCATCTTTAACCCTTTTTGTGCCCGAATAGGATGTATTGCTTGTGAAAACAGGGCACGGTTGGCACACAGAGAGCTAAAGGTATACGGTAAAATAAAGATTTCCTTATTTTTCAGGAATTTGGTTGCCATGTGCTAACTAAAGAGGAATGTAACAATCGTTTTTAAGAAAATCGTTTTTACCATGATTATAGAAGTATTATTCATCATTATGCATACAATTCGGCGATGAGTTGATGATGTTATAAATTGGATACCACAATACTGCATACAGCGAAACATGTTGAATATAGCGACCAGTTGTTTAGAGAAAATTTCTTTTAGGACAACCATGTCTCGTTTTCTCAGAACGCGGTTTCTTATTTGACCTGTAACAAAGAAAGTTGTAAAAAGCTACCACCTGCTTAATGATACACGTGTCTTGTCTCACTTGAGCGTGTTTATCAGTCATATCTCATTGTATTTTTCTCAAAACCATCGCATTACTGTTACATGCAGTTGACGAAAAGGGTTTTGAACCACTAACCTTGACAAGGGACCAACGATACACGTTATATTAAAGGCTACTTCAGACGACGCGATCAGATGAGACGCACGACTCTGCGACTGGCTGAATTGCAGGACCAGGTCATGGGATTTGTTCAATTAGGTGACGTCACATTTTAACTTAGCCTAAAGCCCATATAATCCATTAGCGATTACAGGTGTGGAATGAAGTTTCTTTACGAATACCACCCTAGAATCATAGCCAGATCGCATCGCCTGCGGTGGCCTTCATAGTCACCTTACCCAGAACCCTTTTCAGTTCCCCCAAAGTGACAATGTGTGTTTTCTAGTGCATTCATAATTTACTCAAGCAGGCGGATATACCTATCCGGGTTTTTTCCTTCTTCTTTTTCTTCAAAGGTCATAGTCGTTGGATTGAGACACACAGGCCTACTCTGTCTGTCTGGTTACTCAGTTGAATACTTCATTCACCGTTCACCTGCCTCAAATTATCTCCGCTAGACGAATCCCGCGCTTTCAACCATTTATTTCATTCCGCCTGCTTTAAGCCAACTCGCCAGGTGCTACTGCACTGTGTTCGTAGACGTAATTGGATCAAGACATCGTTATTTACCGAGTCATTTTTCAATGGAAAACTTTTGTGTCATTCTTGTGCAAGCCACCTGTATCAGTTTCGTGACGATGCTTCAGTCCAATCGATATCACGCACGGAAATACAATATTTACCGATATCAATACTAATAACATTATCACTTCCAAGAGCAAAGCCGGTAACACTATCACTTCCGATACCAGTGCCGATACCAATACCAAAGCCAGTACCAATACCACTGACAATGTCAATGTCAAGACCTAGAATAACAACGACACTTCCAATCAAAACCAATACCACTTACAATAGCCAATGGCAATAACAAGACCATTGTCAACACCACTTCCCAGGACCAATACCGAGTCTAATAACATATCACTTCTAATACCAAAGCAATAACGATATCACTTTCAATGCTATACCAATGATACGTTCAATAATAATAATAATTAGATGCCAATACCTCACAACACATCCAATACCAAGACCAGAACAAACATCAATGCCAATAGCACTGTCAATGCCAGGACAATAATTATTCCAATACACCTTTAAACTTGATCGACATCACTTCTATTGTCAAAACCATTGGTCAAGACCAACACTGTAGATATCCAAAGTCGTTACAAAACTTCATGTAACATTTGCAA
Source organism: Arbacia lixula (assembly GCA_963669155.1). Classification (NCBI taxonomy): domain Eukaryota; kingdom Metazoa; phylum Echinodermata; class Echinoidea; order Arbacioida; family Arbaciidae; genus Arbacia; species Arbacia lixula. The sequence goes on along the minus strand of OZ022578.1, from coordinate 21,415,229 downwards.
TTACCTATAGGACCGTCTACCCTGTTACTGACTAGTTAAGATTTTGCCCTTCTCAGTTTCAAACACATTACTTCAAATCCCTTTTGTCTACATTATTCCAATAAACATGCTGTGAGAATTATACTTATGCATATCAAGTACTAAAGACCGCTATTTATGTTAATGAGGTTCTTTTGCTACTAAGGTTAAATCTAGTTCACGCCTGTCAACCAATCAGCTGACAAGATGATCGAGATGAGATATATAACAACTGATACAGCTGATCTCAATTTTAAATGACATTCATATAACCATCAACATACCAAAAGTCCATGAACTACACATACCTACAGTAATGCAGCCCCGACCTTCGCACTGTGCATTCCATTTCCATACCATGATTCGTAATAGATCATCTACATATCGTACGGGTTCTAGTGTGCATCCACATCAATCTTAGTGTGCTAAAAAAGAACGTGTCTCCCAGCCATGTTTCGCTTTGCAGAAGAGGGATGATACAGAGACATGATTTGGCGAGATTGTCTTTCACGCTAGCGGGCTTTGATGTCAATCGATCGCCGTCTGACTTGCGATGACCTTGATTTATCGCATTTTCCGATCGATCATACAAGCGTAGTGGTGCATTGGGCGCGGAATATATTGGGCGTCTTTATATACGGTTTGTGCTCTTCTAAGAATCGATGGCATGTGATAATGCCCTAAGAAATCTTAACGGATGAAATATTCATCTCGTTCTTCTTCAGTGTTCTTCATCGAAATGGGATGGCCTATAAAAAAAAAATCTCAAGAGGAACGAGTATTGTTTTTTGATAGCTAAAAAATATGAAAAATGATAAAATACAAAAGTAGTAGTAGTAGTAGTAGTAGTAGTAGTAGTAGTAGTAGTAGTAGTATTAGTAGTAATAATAATAGCAGAAGTAGTAATAGTAGTAGAAGTAGTAGTAGTAATAGTATTAGTAGTAGTAGTAGTAGTAGTAGTAGTAGTAGTAGTAGTAGTAGTAGTGTTACGATTAATTTACAACCGAAAAGACGAAACAAAGTGACACCAATATTTGATTTATGTGTTATTTAGTATATGGGGCATTTCACATTTAAGGTTATGACATACAATTAAACTTTCACAAATGTTTTGTCACTTACTCTACGTACATGTAGATGTTAGCTCACAATGCTAGAGGATACTGTAGTTGAATGAATCCACGGCTCCACTTAACGGTCCAGTTGATAATCCGACCCAGTATTCCTGAATTATGAGCGCAATATTGATCCCAATGTTGTACGGCTGAATAGCAGGTATTCCAGATAGTCAAGTCCAAACAGATGCTCCAAGATGATTACAAATAATAGAAACCCAACTGGTATAGCTGGCATAATGTCACATTTGCAGAATACAGTAAGATGTAGCAGAAATCCCATATGAAAACAATGTTCAGCGTAACTTCACACGTCTCACAAGTTATTCCCAGTAGCCGCAGATGATAGAGTATGGTCAAATATTAATCCACAGATAGTAAGGCTTTCTCAGGCAGGATCTCATAAGCACAATTAAACAGGCAGGTAACTATCCACACAGAGTCATTCTCGTATAAATCCACAGGTGTGTATCGAGCCAAGGTCACAATCAACTCTAAAATGCAGGTTACTATTAACACATGTGACTGGAGCTAAGATGACAGAAACTCTTAACTCATGTCCAAAGACAACTGATATAAAAATCTGTACATCTACAAAGTTCTATCCATGCTTGCAAATATGACAAAACAATAAAAACAATTGCCTGTTCTAGACTCTACTGAATCCACTACTCTCTAGAATGTTCATTCATCCCTGGCTTATAAGGTCACTGAATTCCACAGGTACACTCACAGTCAATGGATAGTTACATTTTTCTATGTAAATAGCACCTGGCCTAGAAAGCTCTTCCAAATTCCAGAATTGTCTAGGCAGTACAAATTGTTCAATGTTGATTTCACCAAGGGGGAAACACATAGACTGCATCTAATTAAATGGCTACATGTATAACTAACACAAATTTATAACAGCAGTAGTAGTAGAAATAGTAGTAGTAGTAGTAGTAGTAGTAGTAGTAGTAGTAGTAGTAGTAGTAGTAGGAGTAGTAGGAGTAGTAGTAGTAGTAGTAGTAGTAGGAGTAGTAGGAGTAGTAGTAGTAGTAGTAGTAGTAGTAGTAGTAGTAGTGGGGATGGAGGTAGTAGTATTAGTATATTTTACATGTATTATTGTACAGCGTACATTCAATACGTATTAAATGAATAAGTTTAATTTGAATTAAATATTTCAGGACGAAAATGTATGCTTCAAGACATTTTGCTATACATTCGTTCTTACAGCTTATGAAACAAAACTAAACATTTTCTTTCTTGTTTTTTTGTTTTACGAAAGAGCGCTTTTAGTGGTCTTTCGTGACTTCGGGAAAATCATTTAGAGACATCTTTGACCAATTCACACTCGGAAACGTATCATATGACATCACTTTCTGGATTGTTCTGTTCTCAGAAAAGCTCATCCGTCATTAATCCTAAATTAATGACAACCCATTAGCCTAAGGATAATTCCTCTTTCGTTCATGAAATATTTAACCACATTGGCCGTCATATAATCACGTACAGTAGTGACGTATAGGTCCCCGCATGGATTTTTGGCAAAATCGAAATGTTGCCCAAATTTTCTCATTCTATGCACTTATCAGGTGAAATAACGCTGAGACGCGTATCTCTTTGGTTAGACCAAATCCATGAGCATTATGAGAACACGTGTCCACAATGAACTCCTTTTGACAGAAACTCTTCTACATGAACGAGTTATCAATATCATATTTGTACATTAATTTTCAATATTTTGCTTCTGAACTCATGATTTTGTGACATCTTTCTTATCAGAAATTCAACCGCATATATCATTGTATGGTTTTGTGTTTAATATAATTGTACTTGTGTTCATATTTGTGTAATAAAACAATGAATTGGAAATTTAGAGTTAAATTTCTTTCTCTCGACAGAAGAACAAAGAGGCTTCTGTTATTTGAACATTTGAAAACATAGTTATGTTACTAGATAAGTACTAATTTAAAAAAAAATCCCCTGTAAAAAAAAATAACACAATTACAAGTAGCAATATGCAGTCAAATTACGGTTTCAAGAAACTTGCTCTTGTAATCATGGGGAAAGCTCTGAACTAAAGACAAGAGAGTAGATGATGGAGATAGAGAAATAACGACAGACGTAATATCAAAGATGGTCAAAGTGGATGGAGAGAGACCGAACCAGAGAACGAAACAGAAACGGTAATCGCGACACAATACAGAAAGACGGACAGATCGAAATGCAGACAGACAAACACACCAACAGATATACTAGACAAAAACAGGAGAAGAGGGAACGATAAACGAAAACAAAATGAATAACATATTTACAATATTCTACCAGAACTAGATCATTAATTGAAATGATTAATAAACATTTCGATATACTTTAACAGGGTGAAATGAAATAAAATGTATAATTTACATCTATATGATTTGCTGACATGTAACTCAGTACGACCACTTAAACCACGATTCCTAAAAGATATATAACTTGCTCTTTCCACATATTAGAAAAAATAAACAAGGATGGAACACATTTTATTCTTGATCAATCAAGTAAGAACATGCCGTTTTGCACTTAAATTGAAAGGGCAAATGTATACCCACGGGCAGTTAAGTCTCACCTGCTTGTCTACATCGTGTGTTTAACCTAGATATCTTAACGTTGCTCACCAACGAACAGGGCTAACGAGGCCTAATTTCATTGATGTAGAATATTTATCGCCAAGCCATTAAGTTCTCCATGCGAAGGCGTCTATTGGAACACAGGTTTTGGATTTTTCGTTTTGTTTTGCAACTGCGTTACATATGCTTAATCAGGGCCAAGAACAGACCGTAATGACGAGAGGAATAAAAAGTGAAAATTGCCAATTGATTCTTACATTACTGAGTCTTGAAGACCCCGCTGACTTACCGCACATCTTCAGGCCAATGGAAATGAGAGAGTAAACATGACAATAAATGTATATATATGATAAAAATGCATGTAGCTTCTCATATTTCCATAATGATGACTATCTCTGTTTGCATTTACTTTGATCATTATTAATTAGGCATGAAAGACAATATGATAGTTTTACTACAAGTATTATCATTTTAGTAGTAGTGTTAGTAAACATGGTAAGAGTGGAATTAGTAGCAGTATAAGCCTTATTAAGTTCTACTAGAAGTAGAAGTCGTCGTAGTAGAAGTAGTAGAAGCAGTAGTACTATCAGTAGTAGTAGTAGTAGTAGTAGTAGTAGTAGTAGTAGTAGTAGTAGTAGTAGTAGTAGCAATAGTAGCAGTTGTATAATTTCCTATAGTAATATTACCAGTAGTATTAATATTCTTTTCATGTTTATATGAATGATAACAGTTTAAGTGGTTTACGTGTTGTAGCTTGTCATCAACAATAAAAATCAAATACTGTTTTGTGCCGGATACTTCGAATGGATGGAAATAATCTTTTAGATTTTGCTTAAACAAATAACATAGCGATTTGTAAAATAAACAACAGTAAAAGTTGCATTGGGTTTATGTATGCTTACAGCATGTGACATATTCCCAGACACCAGAACAAGAGGTCAGGTAGGGGGTTGGGAAGGGAGAAGATGGTGAGGGGACGGGAGGAGAGGGGAGAGGGGGAGTTGTGTCGACAAGATGTATATGTCATCTTTAATTCCCGTTCCGGGATGATTTCATTTTGACCCGCAGGTGGCGTCTCTCAATCTGATATAAATTTAGACCTGCATCTTTGTTTGTGACGACGAATAATTTAGAAATAAAAATACGTTTTATTAACTTCCAATTGATTCGGAAAGTCAGCAATAAATGTAAATTTAGGCTTTTTGAAGGGCAATACTTGTATCGACAATTCAATTTCTCCGCAGCTCGTTATCTCCCCCCCCCTCTCTCTCTCTCTCTCTCTCTCTCTCTCTCTATATATATATATATATATATATATATGTGCCTTGTGCAGTAGCTCATCTTTCTTTAATTCTTCAAACAATATCATTGCTCGGAAATGACAAGGAAGTAACCACCCCACCCTTACAATTTCAAAAATAAGTGGCACCTTTGCTTTCAAGTCTTTCTTTGCCAGGGATTATGCAGTTTTAATGGATCTTGGTGTTTTACTGCTGCCAAACTATACATCCAACACCTAAAGAGTTAATGAATGCCCAGACGTGGTGGTCGGCTGATACAATCTGCATTAAGAAGGTGATGAATTGTAAATGGAAGACTAAATATTTTGATCTCCTTCGGGCGTTTTTCTAATGCACATTCATGAAATTCATATGAGGACATTTTCCAGCTGGTTGCTATTCGCCCCTCAAAGGTAAACTGGACGCCCATTATTTGTCTAAAAATAATCCACGAAAAGGGTAAGGTAGTCAGGAATTTGCATGATTAGATTAGATTAGATTGCATGATTGGAATTGTATTTTAAATGTGAGAGAGAGGGTTATTAATAAGGACAACTCCGGCTTTGTATGTGCAATAACTAAGTGAAACAAAAGAAAAGGACAAGTCGAGACTCGAACCCAGTTTGTGACTGTTTAATGCAAATTCATTACACGCCAGGATATTCATACTTTTTATAAGCCCATGGTCAAATTGAATCTAGATTATGAAATATCTACCGTAATACCAACAATTGTAATAAGCATGGAAACAACGGATGAACTGTCATCGTTCCAACTGTTGTCATGGTACTTAATCGCCAATCGTTGATTGAATATGCAATATGGCTTAATGATGAATTAAAAAAAGACAATGACTTATCTAATCATGGCTAGCCTGTCATTTATCTATGTCGAGTTGAGTCCGTTGTTTGACATATCTCGAACTAGCTTTGATTGAACTTTTGAAATGAGATGTAATTCTTATATTATATGTCATCCTCCGATCCTTAGGGCCAATGACCACGGTATCTCAGCCGGAGAGCAATATGAATCATTTATTTTTATCTGTCTTTGGAATTGTGTCTTATATCGCACCAAAAAGGCTCCTTCATCTGAAGACCACAAATATTAATACCCTCCTTATTTCAATGGCGATCTCCAAAGAAAGATGATTGATTGATCAGTGTGTACTCATTGTAAGGGAAATTAATGAAGAAAAGGGGAGTCGAAAGAAAACTTTGACCTGCATCGCCACAGGCCAGTTTGTCAGTTGTACTGGGTGTTAAAAAATTGTCACGTTTGAAAAAAAACACACCTTATATCGTGCTATAATTGATACATCATAAAGTAAAGGGATGAAAAAATTTTTGGCAAGCAGGTTTTGTGACTTTTTTATCAATTACTTTTCTTGTAATATTCATGTGAATATTTAATGAGATTTTCACGTTTGGACAAATTTGGATCTAAAAATGTGTGTGTATCAGATAATAAATTCACAACACACCATTGGCCATCGTGTATCATACCTGTCAATCCACTAGCAACTTTCATCACATTGTCATTAATAATGCATGATGCTTCTGGCAGAAAAAAAAAGTTATGGGTGTGATGCAAAATGCATCACACCCATTTAATTTTCTGATATGCACATCTTTTTAGATTCAAACGTGTCCAAAAGTGAAAATCTCATTAGATATTCACAAGATTATTACAACAAAAGTGCTCAATGAATTTATACAAAGCCTTCTTGTAAAACATTTGACATTCCTTGACCTTATGATGTGTCAATTGTACCTCGATATGAGTTGTAACTTATTTTCAATTAGTTTTCAAAAGTGTCAAAAATGTTGTAACACCTAGTAGCATGGTGGTAATACCATTGACCAGCAGGGATTATAACCGGGTCTATCGGTTCAAGTCCCCAGCCTGGTCTTCTTTGTCATGTGATTGCATATGCTTCTTTTCTTACAGATTCATCGGTCGATTTGATTCATACAGAGAGTAGCACGAAACGCATACCTAACATGGAATATTATTGTCTTCTTTAACTTTGTACTTACGTAAACTCCTCTGCAACTGAGGTATTTCTTTAAGTGTAAAATGTGCCGTGGCAGTGTCTGTATACTATATGCAGTGAAACCAAGGAGGTACTAGGCGAGCTGGAGATACAGCTCGCGGAAATTCTTTCTACCAGCTTCGAATCCGCCTCGTGTTAGCAGCTGCTCTCAACAATTATTATCCATACCCCATTGCGCCACGTTCACCTGGACTTTACAATAGGTCATACACATTCCTATGCATGCATACATTTCAAACTTTCGCTGTTGATGTTTTTAATGCTTTTAATGTTGTCACTAAGTGCTTGTTACGTAGTTGATGAGAACATGCGAACACAAAGTTTGATCCTTTTACCTTGGGCGCAGTTGGGCACGTTTTTCATGTTACTTGTCTGAAAGCAAAATATGTGAAAGTAACGTTTCATGCAACTTTTTAATGGAATATGATGCAGAACATGGTGAAATTTAGACTTTTGTACTGCAACTTGAGGTCACATTTTGAGCCTTTTTGCCATATTGTAACAATATTCCTCGATTAAATACTTATAGATGCATCGTAGGTATTACATGTCACAACTGCGCAAGCATATGGAGTGAGGATATTTCCCCAAATTCTTCTGCGCATCCGATTTTGTTTATACGTGAAATCCAGGAAAAAATCATCCAGATAATCGGCGGCACTGAACATACAGATAAAAGAGAAAATCTTTGTAAAGCATTCTTTGGTGACAAGAAGGAGAGTACAATGAATCTGCATTAATTAAACGGCTGTTGGCATTCCATGTGCTTAAACATCCGTGGTGAAATCTGCTTCGACCCGTCTATAATGACATAATTCCTGTTTCCCTTACAACACCATTTCTCATTGAAACCCGTATGAAAGTAACCTATACAGAAAGACCACCTGTTCATTAGGACCACAATGCTTGCCTCTTGAATGGCCTTTCTATACAGGTTTCACCGTATGTGTTTATTGACAATTGATCAATGCCTGTGGCCGAAATAATATTGACTAACATTTTCTTTCCCAGCGTGTTATTATTTCGTATTGTGCATCTTCCTCTTAACCGCAATAGCAACTTCTTTAATCGTATACGTAAAATAAATATCATTTTTGTTTACCAATTTGTATGTATGCGAGTGAATGTGTGTCTCTCTACATGGGTATTTGTGACATTCTGTTCTATCACGATAATACTCACTTCCGATGTCCCATTTTTTCAGGCAGTTACATCCATCACTGACCCAGTGATATTTACAAATCCTCTTTTCTTCCATCAGGTTGTCAATGGTGGTTGTCGACGGTGATTTTTGTTTCGTCACATTTCTGTCCGCGATGAGGCTTAACAATTGGGTCTCCATGAGCTCATTACTAAATAGCAGTCCGCGGTAGGGCAGGATGTGGAAACAATAGATCTAGGTCACGAATAATGGGAGCTAAAGTGAGAGAAGCCGCCAACGCGCAATAATAGAAGAAATCACCTTCTAGTTTATTATGACGGAATGATGAAAGGAATGATTTCATATCGAGACAAAAGACTCATTATCAGATACATGATACGCTTGAAGAAATATGCAAGCGCGTGAGAGCTCTGAATGGCAGGATGTTAATGTCGCTTTGACAACAACATAAAAAATGCATTTTCTTTATAGTCAATGACCTATTTTCTTCTCTCTTTTTTTTTCGTTTTACTTTGGCGACTTCATTTTTTTTTTATGACGGGAGGAAATGAATAATTTCACATCGGGACAAAAGACTTGTCATCAAATAGGTCATATAAATGAAATTAAATGCATTCGTGCTAAAAACTTTGAGTTCCATGAGGGTTATGTCATTTGACAATTACGTGAATAACGTACTCTATAGTCAAAAAACTATTTTCTGTTTCAATTGCTGTTCAATTGTGAGTAAGAAATGAAATAAATGTTTTAAACATTGAAATAATAATAGAGTTGACGAAATGTGGGTAGGCTACCCCTACATCGTGTTCGAATTACCTCTTTGTTTTTGATGACGGACTTATTTGATGTTTAATTATTTGATGACGGACTGATTTGTAATTGTTATCGAATACATGAATTGATAAATCCTTATCCTCACTCACGTGGGCTTACCAGGTATATGAGTGTGTACTAAATACTAGGTGTTAAAAAAAATGTTGATACTTTTGAAAAAAAAATGAAAATTTTCAACTCATATCAAGCCATACACTTTTGGACAAATTTGGACCTCAAAATTTGTGTGTATGAGATAATTTATCCAGAACATAACAATGACCATTGTGTATCACACCAGTCTATCCGCTAGGAGCTGCCATCACAGTGTTATCGATAACGCATGGTGCTTCTGGCAGAAAAGAAGTTGTGGGTTTGCATGTGTGATGCACAATAGGCATTGTTGTGTTCTGAATAAATTATCTGATACACACACACACACTTTCAGCTCCAAATTTTTCCAAAAGTGAAAATCTCATTCAATATTCCAAGAATCATTACAAAAAAGGTAATCAATGAAATGTCACACAACCATTCTCTAAAAAAAAAAAGTACATCCTTTGACTTTCTGATGTGTTAATTTCAGCTTGATGTGAGTTGAAAATATTTTTTACTCATTTTTCAAAAATGTCAAAAATTTCTAACACCTAGTATTTCTGACAATAGTGTGTGAATTGAAAAAATGTGTTTACACAATCTATTATTTAACTCGCTGTATGCCAGACAAAATCTTATGTTATGAACTTTGTGTGACTTACTGGTGCCAGTTTGCACAAAGTTAGCAGAATTAAGATTTATTAGAAGAAGTAAGTGCAACGTGACCTGGTAGAGTGACTCTTTTTGATGTATATTCATACTATATTGACTACAGAGGGCGCAACTGGGCCTACTAACTGGGCAACGTAATGAAAACAAAACGTATGATAAGAAGTAAAGAGTTAATATATTTATTTGCATTTCTCCTCTGCGCAATGAAATGCACCAGAAATTGTATCAAAATTATTTTTAAAAAAGTTAATCTATAAGGATTGTTTCATCGAAACAGAGAGTTTCGGAGATACATATTTAATTTTTCATGTGTGAAAATTAGAAGAAGAGATTATTTTAATTGTTTTTACCATTGAAGTACAGAAGCATAGCAATTGTATAATACATGTTGCACAGTACGAAATCGAGCATATATGAAGTATTTTCAAGGCAAATAATCTTGCTCAAAATCATTGTTTTTCTGAGCTCGTAAACAACTATGTCAGAGCTAAAAGTTCAGTGTAAACGAGTTTCAGAGATTAATTTAACTTTTAAGTTTGTCTGTTCACTTAAAGACACCATAGCGTGGGTTTGTCGCAGCAGCCACCATGTTCTGAAACAAGTCAGAAGTCCGTCCTCCGGGGGATGAAATGTCCCTGTTTTTTCTGTTTTCCTGTAGCGTTTAACGCCGCCCAAAGAGTAAGTTAAACTCGTAAAATATCAGTCAGCTCATAAATGAAGTGTTTGAAATGAGCGGTTTTAGTAAAGGTGTAAATTCTTTGCAAAACGTTGTGTCAGTGTGTTTCGGATTGACTTAATTTGAAACGTGCAAATAGCTTACACGTGGGACGTGACGTGAGCATGGTTGTTTATTCTGGTTTATCGGGTTATGTTAGTTTGACCTTTTAAACACAAAGACACAAAGTAGTGCACAGAAGTACATGTGTATGTTGAAATAAGTACATTTATGTACATGAACATTAATTAAGGAGTTGTCAAAAGTTACAAGGATATATTTGACCATTATGAAGGAATTTTAGTTGTGGCTAAAATGTTTAAGACATGTTAGAGAAAGTAGGTCACTGTCATTAAGGTCGTTGGTAAGTCAATGTGACATTAAGCCTGAAAGCCTGTTTATTTTTAGACAAGAAAATTGGAAATTTAGAGAAATTAATGTTGCATTAAAAAGGCAACATCTCAAGCATGAAGTTGAGTGACTTCTAAGAGAGTCATACTAGTTAATGTGAATGATTCAGAATGTTAATGAACATTTGCTGTTTGTTTTAAGATAGTTGGTGCAAAAAGACACAAGTATGGAACTTGGAAGTTCAAAAGGCGCATAAAAGAAAGCGCTGTGTAAGATGATTGTCATGAATTACATGCACATATTTCATGTGTAATGTTGTATTGCTCTTAGCTATTTCACAAACTGAAAGAGGTTTAGGTTTAAAATGAATAACACCTGATTTAAACTATTCAGCTAGCGTACAGTTCAGAAAGTATGAATGCCAGGTAGGCAAGAAGTCAAATTTGTTTTACACGAGACAACTAGGTCAGATATTTGTGAAGGTCACTTTGAGCTCTTGTAGTAACATGCTAGGTAACATACAGTGTGCATCAACAGAATATTGATAGATGTATCTTACATGCTCTAAGAAACCGAGTCCTTATTCTTAGGAATTTAAAGGGTACATGTATTTAGTTACATCCTTGGTATGAATGTGCTTCCATGCATAGAGAAGTTAAATTCTGGTTGAGACAATAGAAGTGATCAATGCAAGTATATGTATCACGAAACAATATTTCAACAAAGCAACTCATTATGATGTGTTGGACAGTTAATCATTTAATGAGATACAGTGTGAACAACTGATGTATTTGTTTGGATTGCAAAATACTTAGTGCATTTCTATGTACGTTTTGTTTTCACTGCAGATTGAATAATATACCAGTATCCAATCCAAAGCGGCGTCCGTTTCCGTTTGATGAGTGATCCAAGGATAGATCATGACAGTTACAGTTTTTGAAAGATAAGCTTTACGAGTGAACCTTGTTTGTTTCCTTGTGTTGACTTTTTATTGTTTTAATCATACTCTGTTATTCTTTCGTTTTCTTTACTTCTGTGTTTGTTTTACTTCTCCTATTTCATCTATGCTTGTTCTGATTCTGATTTTCCTCCTCCTTATTCCGTTTTGCATCCTTCTTTTTCCCTTTTTTCAATTTCTCTTTTCCCTTGTTTTTCTTGAGCCTTCCACTTTCTTTTCATGTGAAAGAGAAACTGGTATACACCGTCACAGTTCAACAAGTACATTGAGCCGAATTTTGTCATATAGCTCCGAGCTTCAAATTTGATAAGCCAATATGTTTTCCTCTCCACAATGAAATCAACTATAAAAGGAAGGATTCTCACGGGAGTGTTTAGTTGTGTTGAACAGTATGTTACCATGCGTTGGTATCCTAAACGTGACTGCGATACTAGTATTTAAACTTTACCTAGCAAGGCGACCGCAGAAATTACAAGCGAGAAGAAAAGGGTAATTCGTTTGATTGCACATGCATGGTTTACCTAATGGTCGCTTTCAACTCAATTCCCCCTTGTTAGCATGATTACGTTTTCACGCCTGTGGCCATCCTATCCCCTGGGAAAAGACAAAAAATGGTTCTTGTCTGTCAAGAGATGGGTCAGATTTCCACTCGAAATATCAGGGTATTTTTTTGTTTTGTTTTGCAAGTCCACTCTTTTGTAATGGTTTCCATTGTCTGTATTGTCCGCTGGTCAGTTTGTGGTCGAGATTTTGTTAAATAATTTATCTCCTTATGAAACATTTCAACCACGCCCCCCCCCCCCCACACACACACACACACACAACCCACTCTCTCTTTTTTCTCATCCACTCCCAAAACCTTCGTAGCATCCTCCTTTCTTATCCTTTTGTCTTTGAAATTATTTTTTCTGAATGGTTCACGATGGAATAAGATCAACGAGTTTGATGTACAGATGTAACTACAAACTATCGAGTGCTTTTTAATTATTGTGTTGATATTCCGTTATGCGCTTCCACACGTAAGCAGTTATCCCCGTCGCAAATGGTAATGACATAGGGCTGTTCACATGGATTTTTCCCTCAGGCGAACGGGCAGACCGACGAAGTGGCCTTGGCATATGGAGTCAAGCTTGCAGCGTCAAAAATTAGTTACTCAACGGAATAATATAAGTGCATGCATTAGTAGTAGGATACGGGAGGGGAGCCGTTGTGACAAACCACTCTACGAGAAGAGCTTGGTCATGGGTTCAAAAGAATCGAGCGAGTGATCCCCGTATAAGAAACCACAACGGAATATATTTGGCAGGTACGATTTAAGGCCAACACAGATCACACGATCCAATCCGTCGTACGACTCTGCGATTGGCTGACTCGCAGGAAACGGTCACTGGAGTTATGCAAGAAGGCGACGTCACATTTTCAGTCGTAGGCCTGTATGACTGCACAGTCGTGACAAACTCGTGTCGTCTGCGATGGCATTTAAGAATGGCGTCACTTCGTTTCGACGCGGTCACTTTTAACTCTTCCACCGGGCCTAACTGCCTAATGAGGCATGATGGGATCGGGGCCATGTTTTCCTTCCTCTCGCCCCTTCTCATGATTCTTGCATGGGCCAGTCCCCTGGCCGTGAAATTGGTCACCGGTAGTCAGCGCTTGCGGAACTAATTTGATAATTTCTTTTTCTCGCATCGGACATGCGTGGCTTGCGGCTGCGGAAAGTGTGGAAGTTTGTGACCGCCTATCCGTAGCGGGTTAGGCCATCGCCAATTACGGTTCTGACGCAAGGTAATTGCCTACCATCAAAGACTCATTTGCTGGCTATCTGCACAGCTGGGTGAGCGAGTCAAAATAAGTCAATGCTAGTGAGATGGTGAAAGCTATTACAGCGAATGAAGCAGCTGGTTGTGCCATTCAAAAAGCACGGTGATCATTTTAATTTTTATACGCGCTTAACTTGATTGATGTGACTTGATTTCGTTTTGAAAATGACATTTCCAGCTAAACATACGTATTCTGATATGTTTTTTAAGTACTACTTATGAGACATTTGAAAAGCGGGTGCTGATATTGAATTTCTTGTAAATGAGTATACAATCTTAATAATTGTAATTTCGATTTTGATATGAAATCATGAAACTTCGTATGGGTCAGCAATGTATCCTTACGATACCGTTTATAGAGGCTAGCAGTCAAAGGTTCCACGAAAATAGAAAACTTAAACCTCATTCCGTTTCAATACCCCTAGTTTCGTAGCGAACAGGTTTTATTTACATCATACATTCCCGGCACTAGATGCCGTAGACAGCAATAGTTAGTCCGCCTGAGAACGACAAGATGTTTCCTCGACACTTCTATTGGTAGAATTCAGTCTGAAATCTGGGAAAGTTTATTCTGGCTTTGGATATTAAGCCTCACAAACCTTCTCACTACCAGAGAATCAAGCTCGGTCAGTGTGTGGATTGGAGCAAGGTCGGACAGTGAGTTCACAGCGTCGCAACGCCTTGGTTTGATACAGTCTGGTGACGTGTGTTGTGCTCTCCGTATTAAGTTTTTTTCTTTTCTTCTTCTTCATCTTCTCATCCTAGGTATTCATTTCCTACTTCGTCCTCTTTGTCATTTTCTCCATCTTTCTCCTTTTCTTCCTTTTCATCTTTTCTCATCAATTATTTGTTCGTGATTGTTTTTATTGGTCTTCTTCTTCTTATTTTTTCATAATTTTCGTCCTCATTTCACATCTTGTAGAGATATCCCTGTCTTACCCTCCCTGGGGCAAACTCTTTATTCGCAATGACCGCATTTTATGAGGACAGTTTTTTTTTCTAATGAAGAAGTTTTATTAAGAACCGTTATTCGTGAGAACAACTATTTATCATCTTCCCATAACACGAATTCGGGTTCACTATCCATTAAGCATGACGACATGTTCACTTACATATTGAACAGCGGTCCTCATGAATATTCAATACCTTCTCTTCTCGCTCTCTGTGCAACAATCCGAGCGTGTCTTTTCCATATAATATCAACATGGTAACAAAGGGCAAACTAGTGACACATGCTTGCTTTTTCAAGCACTTCTTTATTTTATGTCAATCGATAGCATCCCTAGTGTAACTCTGGAGAACCTCATTTCTGCAGCTCTAACTCTATCTACGTCATTGAGCTGCAGTTGATCCGACAGACAGAGGTTATTATTCTGCTTACCATAATCCAATCTCTAGCTCTCGCGGCCGTACGTAAGGAAAGACCAGGCATCGGTTCAGTACCCAGATCATCCCGTGGCTCCTATGGTTCTGTAATGGGATGTACGTGAGTGACTAATGGTACGTGAGTGGATGGGTATGGTTCTCCACGCACGACCCAGAACTTCCGACACGAATAGCTTGCATTGGCCAGAGAATAATTATGAACGTGGCCAAGGAGAAAAGGCTGCCCATTACATAATTCATGACGGGCTTTGCAATTCAAGCAGCTATCGCTCTAAAAAGGAAGTGCCGTTAAAGCTAATGTAACCCTTTTTACAAAAACTCATGAAACTCGGTATGGGTAGATGGATATTCCTTGACAATGACATATATGGCTTCAAGAGCATTTAGAGGTGAAGTTAAAAACTATCCTCGCCTACGTTTAAAACACTCCGTTTCGTAGTGATTATAATCGACATGCATTAAAGCGTATTACACCGGTCAGTGCGCTGATCAGCTGGGTTCTGCTCGCCTCAACGTACCGCTGCGCCGCGGATAGTCGTGATATCCACTTTAGCGGTCTCCGGTGTCTAGGTTTCACTTACTACTGAGGTTTTGGACGACCACCCCCCCCCCCCCCCCCCTCCTCCCAAACCTACCTAATCTAGCAATCAATATAATTCCTCGTAAAGCCAATTTTAAGTTCTGATATTGTGAGGTAAGTTCCTGTCTTTTCTTCCAATATCCTTGGTATTCACAAGAAATCTTTGACCTATAAAAGCTACCTACCTTTAAGCGAGTGTGCGTAACGCACGGTAGGGAGCAGCAGCAGGGAGTCTGTGCCGCATCGCCGGGTGACGGATGCGCCGAATCGTTGGGCGTGTGGTGGCTTTAGCCTCGGGGTTGTCACTTCGAAAAGGTAGCGCAGTTTTGGAGACGCCGCTTTATTTCGCTGTCACTCGAGATAATGAAGCAACTGATCAATTAATTCTATGTAGGTTATCTCCCCTACGGCCACGCCGTGTTTACCAGGAGCAGGACTGCATCCTCCCTCGAGCGAGGGGAGTCTAGCTGCGTTTCCAGGCTGACGGATGCGTATAATATCTGTTTGGAGTAGACCTATTGATTTCTAGTTATTCTCCGGATAGTCGGGATAGAAAGAGAAAAAAGGCCACCACAGACCAAACGATCTAACTAGTCGTGCGACTCTGCGACTGGCTGAATCGCAGGACCATTCATTGGACTTACGCAAGAAGGTGACGTCACATTTTGAGTCTAAGGCCTGCAGAATCGAGACAAAATCGTGTGAGATGTAGTGGCCGTAAGTCCCGTCATTTCTCTACGCGAGTACACTTTGGATGGTTTTGATTACGATTTGTTGTCCAACAGCATGGTAAGAAGTCTAGAGGAGCCCTATAAAATTAATTTGGGCGTCTATGCAGCAACTGGTGTTATTCGAATGCTTGTAGCTTGTGAGTAGTTGGGTTGTAATGCACGTGTTCTGTTAGTAATTTGCAATCTTTACGAGCTGCCTGTCACATGCTGAGACGGTGGAAAGATAGACATGACAACCAGGGCTTTGTCACATAAAGGATGGCGATTGATCGCACTCGATATGCGATTTATGTCAATCCTAACTCTGTACAGTAGAGAATTGGGATTGAAATTGTGATCGATTTATATAAGTTGCAATTCTTTGTCAGACGGGTCCCGGATCTGCTTTCTTCGGATGCTCACATAACTCGCTGGCCTCACGAATAACAAGTTTAGCACTCACGTTTTGTAAAATGCACTTGTGAATGTCTGGCAATTTACCCTCGTAGTCCACGTACTCACAGATAATAAGCTGTGATTATGACCAAGAACTAGCATGCTTAGTGACATGAGTAATTAGCGTATCTACGTCACTTATGACGCCGATCAGTCAGAGTGCTCGAAACGTCAAATCTACCCCCCTCACTGAAGAATGATCTACCCGTCACGCTTGTTATTCCTCACTCATTACTCACTCGACTATCTGGTCAACTCTTTTCGTAGTAAATCTGGAAAAAAATCGTTTTCAGGACTTCACGTTTTTCGTGAAAATCGGGCTTATGATATTTCCACACCGTATGAGCATCTTCCCCACATTATTGTAGTTGTGTGTGTTGTTTTGTGTCAGTAATCTCATGGCATACCCCCCCCCCCCCCCCCACACACACACACACACACAGACACTTCCGCGCGCACACACACACGCACATACACACACACACACATACGTATACACACACTCCTAATTGAAAACCGCTCCACCAAGCGGGCATGCCAATGAATGTCCCCGCCCACCCTCCCCCCTCCTCCACCCCCCCCCCCCCCCCATTCCACCCTTCCCAGGAGGATAATTTATTCCTTTGCACTTTTCAAAGAGTGTCTTGCCGTCCAGCTGTATCAAAAGCACCGCATGCACTGTCGAGGTCCTCGTGCGATACTCCAGGTCCGAGGGTGGCGTTTTCTGGGTTAAACATTCCACCCTCAAGGGCGGTGTTGTTACCCTGTTTTCTGCTGTATTACCTCATGTAGCACTTTCCTGTCATGCCTATAGTCCTATGTGTCCTATAAAGTGTCATTATGTATGTATGTGTATGTGTATGTATGTATGTACGTATATATGTGTATGTGTGTGTATGTATGTATGTACGCATGTGTGTGTATGATGTGTGAGATTGTGTGATCGAGTGAATGTGTACATGTAAAACAATTGTGTATGTTTGTTGTATGTATTTCGAATTCATATTGTAATCTTAACATCTCCAGAAAGTTACCGAAGTGAAAACCGTGAAAATGTGGATAAACCACATTTTTAAAAAAAAAAAAATGTGCTTCCGTCAGGATGAACTCCGCCTTTGATACTAAGCTCATCTTGCGAGGTGGAGGAGAAAACAGCAATCCTGTAAAGGAAGATACACAGCAATTGTTGAACATTGAACGTTGTGTTCACAGTTAAATATTAGTATAAGTTAGAAAAAAAAGTAATTCATGTTGAAGTAAAATGAGTAAAACTATATACGAATACTAGCATGATCCGTACACAATTTCACTTCTCTATAGCTAGAGCGTGAATAAAGTTTTGCGGTAAATTGCGAGTAGGGTATGGTACCCCCAGATTTTGTTGTTTTTACTTTCAGCCGTTCGTACAATATCTTCCTCTTTGTCACGTGACTTGGATGGATAGAGTGCACCCTATTTGCTATTTCCGCAAATACTGAGTGAGAAGGGGAAGGGTGGGGGGGGGGGGGGGGGGGAGCATCGCTCGTCCAATCATTCTAGCGCCCCTCGCATTTATACACTTGCAATTTGATCGCGTTCTTGTTTTCGGGGATCAAGAACCATCAGCGCGCTAAGACGAGAGGAAATGAAAGAAAGAATAAGAGTGGAGTGGGGTGGGATGGGATGGGATGGGGTGGGATGGGGTGGGGTGGCGTGGGGTGGCGTGGGGTGGGGGAGGGGAGGGGTGTTTGCGCAACAGGTGAGAGGTAAGGAGGGTTGGCTGAAAGGGAGGGATCTGAGAAAGATAAAATATACAAGAATGGATGAAGGGATGACCCGAAGATGGAATGGTGAAGCTTCGGGTTATTGATAAAGGACAGAACGGAAATAGGGAAATGGTGGAAGGTGAGAGAGAAAGGTGGAGGGGATATATGAATACTTGGACAGAGAATGGAGATATACGGGGATATCGAGAATGAGTGCAAGAAAGAGGAACAGAAAGGCAAGAACGGAAACAAACATGACAAAGAAGGAGCGAGGGAGTGACTGAGAAAGAGGTAAGGGGGGAAAGGAGAGGGGAAAGAAGAAAGGGGAAAGGGGACAGAGAGAGAAAATAGAAAGAAAGCGAGCGACAGAAAGAGAGAGAGGGGGGGAGGTGGGGGTAAGAGAAAAAGGGGTTGTGGAGAAGAAATAGAGTTGTGTGTAAGCTACAATGGCTCGATGTGGCTACAAAGTCTTAGGACAGGATAGGCTGGTTGGTTGCAGTTAGCAGATTGAGAGAAAAAAACCCCTCAAACTTAACGTTGTGCTTTGCGTAAATTGTACATCGTGCTTTAAAAATGCACATTCAAAAGCATGAGTTTATCCCTTTGCTACTGGAACTCTAACTCACTAAGAGTGCAAGACCATTATCTTTCTTGCATGCTGGATAGTAGTGCGAACATTATCATCATCGTTTATGCTATAAGCTTACCATAATTGACATGATTATTAACACCCTTATTGTTTTGTAACCTCAAAATTTTTGCCATTGTACGTTTACATGGAGAAATATAGGTTGATGTTGTTGTTCTTAACGGCAATCTAGCTCAAGAGCTTCAATAAACCGATTTATCTAATACATTTGTATGTGCAACACGGGCACAAGTTATAGCTGTCCTGTGGCCATACCCCGTTTTTCTAGTCCACGTCCCTGGTTATTCTAAAGACTTGCGTTTTCTTTGGCTTTATCTTTAAATCCTGTAATCCTCTGTGTATCTATTAGGGAATGGACACGACCTTTTGTGCTGCAATTATGTATGTGGGTGTCGAGTTAAACGATATAATATACACTGTAGGGTAGGTTGCCTTATCATAGTATTTCTTAATAACACCACAAAACGCTATCATACAACGATGCCATTTTTACTTTTATTTTTATTCTTCGAGTGGAATACGAGTAATTTTCAAATGATATCGGGCTAGTCTTTGAAACAAACTTTTATTTGATTATTGATTTATTTCACATATTTAAAAAAAAAAAAAAAACAGGATGGCCCATTCACATACGTGGTCTTCTATGGGGCTAGGTAAATATGGCTAGTACAAATTCATGACTTTTGTATACGGAAACGTCTTTCAAATCTGTTATTGACAATTTCCGTTGATACAACATCAAGAGCATTGATATGTCGTTCCAATTCCTTTTTGGTTAGACATGTTAGAGAGCATATAATGACGGGGAGAAATGATTGCACACCTGCTCCGATATGTCTTGAAAGGTCTGTTGTAAATTGATTCTACTTTTGAAAAACCTGGACAACTGACAAAATTTCTTGATACTATCAAATGATAAATCTGGTCATAATCCTATACAATAACTTTTCAAATTTCAGCCATTCTTATTTAGGAAGCCTGAAAACCTGAAGTTGGCATTTAAACCCAGCTGCTGTCATTTCTGTTAACAATTAAATCCATATATATATCTGCTCCATACATAATAGAGAAATAGAGACCTGGTAGGTTCCTTTGATCCGGTTACAGCGCTCATGCAGGACATTCATGGAAAGCCGTGTTCACGCTGGGTAAATAATAAACGTTCTTATGCGTATTTTTTTTTTTTTTTGTCAGGAGGGATTTGATCATAGATTGTCATTCTGACCTATTTAAGAGCAAAATCCTCCTGAAGATAGAAAACGACCGATTGCAAAATTGTTTTCATTTCATGAAGTTATATTTAGAACACTAAAATTAAAGTTTGTAACACTCTCAAGCCGCTATTCGATCAAACCACAGACAAGTGATAACAACGAAATGACGTTTATCTATATTCAGATACTTAATATGCATTCTTGGTACTGCGTCTGCCAGAAAACTCCTGCCTCAAAGGCGGCGTTAGGCCTTGAGGGGCGTTTGGGGGAAACCCTAAAAGCAGGTCGTGTGTATCGTTTTACTCTCCCCGGATCGCGATCTGAGAGAGTAGATACGAATATGATGCACGGACATGACACCCCCTTTTAGACATTGATCGATCGTCTGGCTTACAGACACGCCCGCCTGCTCCCCCCACCCCCCTCCCATTTCCACATTTCCATAGATGCTGGCGCGAGCTACGTTCATATGAAAGCGGTTTGCCGCTCCCCCGTTCTTTGTATATAGCTTTCTACGAGCGTTCCCCCCCCCTCCCCCCCCCCCCCCCCCCCCGCGGAAAAGGAGAATATTCCATCGGCAAAGGACCCGTACAGTCTTAACGATGATCCCGCTCCAAGTCAGAGCGGCAGTTACCGATTGCATGCCTAAGAAACTGCTCCTCTATAGGTTTTGGGAGTACTACTTGGCGCATACAGTGTTAGAATGTTGCGAGGTAAACGCCATAGTCTTTGTACAGCGTTAGCGCTCTATTACCTCTCGACCTACACGCTCCATCGCTTATATGAATGGGAAGGTGCCGCCACAGTACGAGGCAGCGGCATTGGTTCTATGTGGACGAACCCTTGGGCGTTAGAAGACTTCTTCTTGTAGTGGGCGTGCGTGTATCTGTGTATTCATGATTTATAATTTCGGGTAACCAGCACCCCCTCCCCCCCCCCCCCAACACACACCCAACCATCACCCACACGCGCACACACACACACACACACACACACACACAAACACACCGTTGTGACTTTAAACGTACTGACTGTGGCCTTTTTAAAAGAGTCGAGCTTAGCCCCGGGGTAATAATGTCAAGATGGGTAAAGCATTATTTTTGTGTGCTTCCTTTTAATAGTAGTTATTCAAACGTGACATAGGCCTATACATACTATATATACTCACATATAGTACACACAAAGGTAGAATCACACTCAACATACGCACGAGCAGCAGACCTTGACCTACCACACACACACATACACACACACACACACACACAAACACACACACACCTCTACCTCTTGTAAAAATAACAACAAAACACGTACTTGCAGCTAAAAGGGCAAGTTTGTTAAGTTCCGCCACAAACTAATACATCAACCCTCTATTATAAAATTGCGCCCATACTCACGTGTATGTATAATGGATTATAGAGAGTGACCCCCCCCCCCCCGACACACACACACACACACACACACACACTCTCTCTCTCTCTCTCTCTCCTCCTTATGGCTATTCTGTTAAGTAACAAAATGACGATAGAAAGGTGTCGTGGTGTAGTGGTTGTGAAGTGTGACTGAAGATTTGGAGGTCCCAGGTTCGAGCACTCCAATTACACTTTTGTCCTTTCTCAAGATTCTTTATCCACATTGCTGCTCACCACTCCGGAGTATAAATGAGTAACTCCCAAGAAAGTGGAGATGGTGCACATATGTATGCAACATACGTTTTTTGTATCCAGTGAACCAGGTTTTAACTGTAACATCCCTCTCAATGATGTCTCCGGACTGCGGAAAGGGACAGACACCATTAAAACAAGAATTGCAAAGTATATTCACATCTACGGTTGATTCCTATCTGCAAATTCAAGACATGTTTCTTGATGTGGGTCAAATAGATAACATCGAACAGTAAATTTAAAGAAATCCGTTCCCCATGGAAACAAGGGAGTGAATGCTCAATATGCATGTGAGGCACCCTATTCCATGATGTAGATGGGACGAGGTTTATTTCTCTCGCCTTTGCCCGCTCTATTTCGCATATAGGCCTATACTTATCATTCTAACCACCTTTCGATCAGTATAATGTTAAATGCATTATATCAAGCTTTTCTTGCTTTCTATGGGCTTGGTGTATCAGTCTTGTTTAACGATTTGATGAGTGAACACTTTTTTGTGGCATAGCGCGGTAAAGCTCAACATTTTGTCGGCGCCGTCACTCTGTATAGATAAGTGTTATTTTATATAAAGATCTGCAAGCGTCTGCATTTAATACTACAGGTCTGAAGGTACATTCACACTTTTCTATTGGGTAGTTGTCAAGGGCCTTTCGCAATGCAATAGAGCGGTGGACTATTTGAGCATTTATATATCGATATTTATTGAGATGTCCTTGCTTTGCCGCGGCGGAAATCGTTGGCGCTTAACGGCAAGCCGGGAGCGGCAGCAACAAACATCTGCCGTGTGAATGCAACTAAATCCTAACACCGAGAAGTAAATGCACGACTCGAACCTTATCATACCGTGGGAACACACTCTACAATAGCTTTGCCATCATGGTTTACTCTTCCATTACACTTACGATTCAAATGTGAAAAAGTACATGTAGGTATAAACTTCACCTGCATACTGTGTACAGAGGAGGAGGGGTGGGGAGGGGGGGGGGGGGCATAGTCATATGAAAAATTGAAGTACATGCATACAATGGTAGAAGGCCCATATACTGTACCATTCACTTGAGAGCGACTCCTAAGGATCGTTTACATAGTGTCGCCAATGAGGTTCAATTCGATCTACTTGACTCCAACTTGTCGAACTAAAGTTGCAAAATTACCGACATTGGTCCGATGAAACATGCTTCCGATTACAATCGCTGGTATCGAAATGTTTAATAATGACAAAGTATCGTATCACAAATCATATCCCGGTAATACATCGATCTTGCAATGGCAATTGCAAAGGGAGTTATACACCACTCGTTATAATGAATACTGTGTGGGATCGTTTACACAGTGTCGCCAATGCGATTAAATTCGATCCACTCGACTCTGACCTGTCGAACTACTGTTGCAAAATTACGGACACTGGTCGTATTTTTTTTCGAGATGTTTATAGTTTCCTCTCATACATACAATTCATACAATACAGTTCAGAAAGTAACAATTGAGACCCGCCAGGCCAAAATGAGTGACAAGTCGCTCTTGCTCGAACCGAGAAAATTGACAATTAACTCATCAATCGAAAAAAAATCGACTTTTTTGATTTTTACCTTATAAGATTCTCCATAGTTTAACCTATCATGTGTCAAAATTTCAGACCAAAATAATAAATGTAAATATGAAATTTTTATCGTTTTTCTGAAGTCATGTTTATGCAAGTTTTGCGTTTTGCGTTCGCCTCCCGAGCGAGCGATGCGAAGACCTGCGTGGATAGTGGTCTAAGCTCCGCCCCCTTAGTTACCGCTCGTCGTTCATTGGCTTATTTTTCGCGGCATGTACGAGTGATTTACATGTGTGTGAGGCACCGATTTCTAAAGAGATCGGCGCGGTGGTGCGGCGTAGAATGTGCGTTGTATGCGTTGCTTTATTGTTTGGGTTGTGGTCGGTTAATCAATGAACGAGTAACCCGGATCCATTTGAAACTGGAGCTCTTTCTACGTACATCAGAGCTCAACAGAGATTTATTTTTCGCTACTTACAGTTAAAAACTTTGGCAGCAAAATATTGCTTATTCGAACACTTAATTGGTTACGTTTAATAACAATCGCGATCATTATTATTGCTATAGGGTGAGGCAAGTGATCAGTACCATGTTAAGCAAATCACCTCCCACGTCTCTCATTGGTTTTCAAATCCGCCCACAATTATGTTTTTATTATTATTATTATCATCATCTTCATTATCACCGTGACCATGTTCATGCATAACTATGATAATAATCATCATCACCGTGATCATCGTAATGATCGATCGTCGATGGTCGTAACTATAGTGATGAGCATCATAATCATCATCATCATCATGACCATCCGCTGAATGCCGCTGAATACCTGTGTGCAGCGCCCCCGCCCCACATTGCACATCACTCAAGCCGCCTTCAAATCCGCCAACTGTTATTTTTAATTGCCTGCTAATCGACGGTGCGCGATTTAGCGTTCGTTCTTTATTTAACAAATCCACTCCTGAATTGAGATGATCTGGCATCCTGCTCGTTTATCAGCTCTTTGAAAAGACTCGTAATTCTCAAAAGTGTGTGCCCCGATGAGAAAGTTTTTTTTTTTTTTTAATTCAGATTATGATACTCCAAATAGTTGTTGCATTTTGTCAGTTGGCCGATAGAATAACCTTCGATCAATGATCATCGATCCAAGCCAACGCCGCTCGCGGTGCCTATTATAATTGATGATCATCACCGGTGACCATCGTAATGATCGTTATGAACATCACCGTAGTAATCATCACCGTGACCAACATAATCATCGCCATGATCATAACTATGATGACAATCATCATCTTGACCATTGTAACAATTAATCGTAATAAACAGAAACCCGACAACGTGCTAACGTGACGTCATCCTGTGTACAATTCCGGGTTGATATTATCATAACGTCTCGTTCTCTACGATATTCAACTGAAATTGGCGTTCCACTAAGAAAGATAAACATTAAATTGTAATAAACATCAGACAGAACCTAATTTCCCGCTCAATGTAACGGTTATACCAACTACAGTAGCACATCCATGTTGTGACTTAGTCACAATTAGAAGCAAACGCATGTTAATTTAGATATCCCCCATTTGCCTGATTGCAATTGTTTTTCTCTTTGCTTTCTTTACTTTCAGCAACATCGGTTTGAGATTTCTTAATCATTACAGCGAATGAATATCGATTGACAAGACATAACTTCTTTAAGTTGTCAGATATTCGATGTTAAAAGAGTATGCTTGAAAATAAACAAGAACTTTACATTAACAATGATTTGGGAATGATTCAACACAATGTACTTGATGCTTACAAATATCAATTCTACTGCAAGTAATACACCACGACATAACAACAACAACGTCTACTAAAATCAACCCGACTTGTCCATGATGGGCACTTCAATGGAAACGTTCTGAGTATGATAACAAATCATATATAAATATACAGAGAGAGAAAGGTGAAACATTTTCATTAAGTATTTAAAGTGTATGCTTAATTGTCGTTCAAATATTGCGTTACTAATGGTTTCACAATCGTATCAATATAAATGAACACGAGTGGTGTCGGGATAAATTACTACTGGTGCTTCGATGAGTATTCATGCTAGGCAGATCCCGTAATATTGTTCACAACTGTTATATTGTGTCATAGCTGTATGGGTAATTTTTCAGTTTTTGGTGTTGATATCACTAGTATCAATTTATGAACTGAAAAGATTTGCTAAATATATGATGAAACCGAAAGGTCAAGGCATGAATAACATGTTTTTCTTATTTTTTTTTTCATGAATGAAAATAAGACTTTCATGAATTCACGTCAGACTTCTTTATTATCTACTAGTTTTCCTCTATCTTGCTAGTACTAATCGCGAACGTGGTGCTCTTGAAGGTTGCCGTTGTCGGTGCATTCCATGTTGTATTTTAAATCACTCCCTAAACTCAGTTGGCCCATTGCATAATTGCCGCATTTTATTCCCAATTTTGTTATTCATGGTGAGTATAATAAACGGAAAATCCGGCTCAAAGCGCTGCACATTCATTGGCGATATCTCCAAAGAAATAAGTATCGCCCTATTTTCAACGTGCACAAAAGAGTTACCACATACTCCGGATTACTCCCCAGTTCGACATCGTGGCCATTGTCTATCGGTTAAGATGCAGGATGCCATAGCGTTAATGACCTCTCTTACATACAAAAGAGTCCCCTTCCTACCACGCCTACTGAAGAGAATGCGCATTGTAAGTGGTACTTATCTAAGAGCCCCGAAGGTGACGTCACGCAGATTGTTGAGCAGCTTTCTTTTTCTTTCATATTTCAGACACATGTAATGGGCCAACTCCAAGTAGCATTTCAGCTCACTATTTTTGCCATCCTTTTTTATTAAATTCAAGTGGGGGAGAGAAAAAAAATGCATAATCTATATGTTTTGGTACTCTGCACAATGAAAATGTGCAGTACATGCTGTTACTTTTGCTCGACTAGTTTTGTGTGAAGGGCAGAAATACAATGGATCGGCTTTGGAAATATAACTGGTACATGTAGTTGCTTTCATGGGAGGGTCGGAGATTATAACTAGTTACGATGCATCGACAGTAAATTAAATATAAGGAGGATTTGCTAATAGTTTCGATAAATCGATAGTTTATTAAAGGACAGACCTGGCTTTTCAAGCTATGAATATTTCCGATTGCTTGCGGTTTCAAAACATGAACCTGCATGCTCTATCAATGATTGTGATACAGTGACACAGTTCTTTAAAGAGCGTGTTTGTTGTTATTTAAAGGTATGGCAGTATTTAAAGAGATGGGTCGACTGGCTTTATCAATGTTACGATAAACCCGGAGTTTTCTTTCAAGGGCGGGTCTGGATTAATTTACAGCCACGACCATGCAATCAGAAGTAATTTGTTATCAAAAACGGAGCATGCTTTCTGATAGCCTAGTTGTTAAGTATAGGCATAACCGTTTCTGAAAGGGTGGTTCGGGATTATTAATACACCACGATGTAGTCAGGATAGATCGGCAGTTTATTATACAAAAACTAGTGCGAATGGATCGGCTTTGCCAATAGTGACGATAATCTGGTATAGTTGCTTTCAAGGGAGTGTCTGTGATCCACGTACAATATAATGGGGCAGTTTATAAAGTGTATAAGGTGGGCTTCGATAATAGTTACGATAAACCGATAGTTTATTTAAATGACGGGCTCGGCTTTATAAGCTATGATTGGTTATCGGTTTCAAAAGACGAACCTGGCCTTTTAGTTAGATAAACTGGTTGTTTCTTTCACAGACGAGTCAGGAATTATTAGTAGTTACGATAAATTGACAGTTTGTTAAACCCCGTCAGTATCAAGCACTGAAATTCCCATGTCAATTACAACACAGTTCATTGCCAATGGTACTAAAAGGGTAATAGGACGTATCGAGCCTTATTATAATGATTAAGATAAATCCATATTTTAGTAAAAACTAGCTGATCCGGGTTTTGCCAATACAATAGTTACGATAAATCAAATGTTTCAATGTCGGGCCTTGTTGGGTTTTATCATGTAGCTATACGATTGATTGCCGTTTTCAAAAGACGGGCCTGGCTTTATCGATAATTACGATGGACTGGTATATAGTTTATTTCAAGGCCGGTCTCGAATTAGTAATAGTTACGATAAAATAATCAGCAGTTTATTAACAATAACGCGGTTCTCTATAGTTCGAAAAACCGGTAAATTATTCAAAAGGTGGGCCTGCGCAATATGAAGATCTACGATTGCTTACGGATTTAAAACACGAACCTAGCTTTATCAATAGTTATGATAACATGGTATAGTTTCTTTAAAGAGAGTGTCTGGGGTTATTTAAAGGTATGAGAGTTTCTTAAAGGGACGGGTTGATTGGATTTATTAATCATTACGATAAACCGGTAGTTTTATTTCAAGGGCGGGTGTGGCTTTATTTTACAGTCGCAATCATGCAATCAGCAGTATAATTAATTATCAAAGATGGTAAGTGCTTTCTAATAGCCAAGTTCCAATGAAGTAGGCATGTTTATTAACAATAACGCGGTTCTCTAGTTCCGAAAAACCGGCAGATTATTCAAAAGGTGGGCCTGCGCAATATGAAGATCTTACGATTGCTTACGGCTTTAAAACAAGAACCTGGCTTTATCAATAGTTATGATAACATGGTATAGTTTCTTTAAAGAGAGTGTCTGGGGTTATTTAAAGGTATGAGAGTTTCTTAAAGGGACGGATTGATTGGATTTATTAATCATTACGATAAACCGGTAGTTTTATTTCAAGGGCGGGTGTGTTTTTATTTTACAGTCGCGATCATGCAATCAGCAGTAATTAATTATCAAAGATGGTAAGTGCTTTCTAATAGCCAAGTTCCGATGAAGTAGGCATGACCGTCTCTTACATGGTGGCTCGGGATTATTGATACACAACAGTGGACATGTAGTTAGGATAGATCGTCAATTTATTATAAATAGCGCGGGCTTTAAGAATTACGGTAAACCAAAAGTTAATCGAAAGTTACTGTAAAATGAACTGTAGTTTCTTCAAAGGGTTTGGCCCTGCCTTACTATAGCTCAGGGGCTGGTTTAATTAGGCCTGTCAATACGATGAAGTGGTTAGTTTCTTTAAAGGGCGGGCCTAAAAGTTAAAATAAAACAGGAATTTATTGAAAAGGTTTGGCCTTGCTTTTTTACGATTGTGTGCTATTTCCATAATCATTTCGATAAATTGGTATTTTCTTTAAAAGGTGGGCCTTACTTTATGAATACCTCCTATTGACTGCCGTTTTAACGACAGGCCGGGTTTTAATGATACATATTATGGGAAAACGGTACATTTTCATGTCAAGGACGGGTTAGGAAATAAGTAAAAAAAAAAATGGCGTGGATTTTATCAATAAAAACGACAGTTTCTATGTGATATACCGCTACATGTACATGTATTTACGACAAATTAGCAGAACAGATGTCGCGTTTTTTTCAAAAGTAACGAAAAACCGGTAACTTATTCAAAGGTTGGGTCTGCCTTTTATGAAAAGCTCCGATTGATAGCCGGTTTCGAAAGACGAGCCCGGCATTATCAATAATTACGATAGACTTGTAGTCCCCGTGGAGAGCGTGTCGGTGTTTATTAGTTATAGCAGTTTCTCAATCAAAAGGACGGGTATTTGACTGTTAACCATCACGATAAACCGCGAGTTCATATCAAGGGCGGGTCGGAAATAATTAATAGTCATGAAAAATCGGTAGTTTAGTAGCGATAGAGCGGGCTTACGGTAAACTGCCGGTTTCGAAGATACGACGAATGAATAGTTTCTTAAAATGATATGGGCGGTCACTATCAATAGTTACGATTAACCGGGAGTTCCTGTCAAGGACGGGCGGGTCGGAAATTATTAATAATCATGATGAATCGGCAGGTTATTAATCGAGCTTAGCCAAGTTACGGAAAATTGCCGGTTTCTTTACATGATATTACGATGAGTTGATATTTTCTTAGATATGGGGAGGGCTCTATCAATACTTGTAATTAACCGGTAGTTTATTCAAAGGGAGACTCGAGATTTATCAATAGCTTCAATGAAATCGGCAGGTTCCTTAAATCGCTTTAAAGTTGAACTTTCAGTATAGCAATCTAACCACAGACCAAGCATGGACTTAATCGATGCTTGCTTGCACCTTCCAAATCCCAAAACGACAATGGGAGCTGCTTACTTGAGTAAACCTATTGTCTACACCATGTCTTCGCAAATCATGCATTATGCATCAGTCTTGCTGCCGGAGGTGTCCAGAGTGACCAATCACATGACTGCACCTATTGTCGGCTGACCTTTCGCAATACGCTGATCTCGCCAGCTTAATGAGTCCCCGAAGATTTCATTTCTACCCATCATTTCTCATACAAGAATGGACGGATCTATACTTTATTTCAAGAGATAAAACTCACACATTTTGCAAGAAGAAATATTGAAGATTCATATTCTTCAATTGAACAAAATCGAGCCGAAACAAACTCATGTACTTTCTTCGGTCTCTCACACAAAATATCTCCCCCGCGACCAGGTCTGGGCGTCTATCAATAGCCATGCAAAATCACGGAAAGCGGATATCGATCGGTGACGGTTCTATTATACGAACTACATTGTGATTGGTCAACTGTTTTCACGCACTTGGAAACGGTGAATTTAGCTGACATAGCACGATTGAGCGAGGGACAACATGAGTTCTGAAGCAAATCGTATCGTATTCTTTAACAGCGAATTTCTCCGTTTCTTTTTTTCACTGCCGTTTATATTTTCTACTTTATAATAGTTGTATCTCGGCGCCCAAGCCACCAAAATCTATGATTTAAGTATCAAAATAAAGCTTAGGGCACGGAGAATAAGGTGGTATACATAACTCAAACATGATAAATCCCGACTTGTCACTCATTTTGGCCTGCTCGGTCACAATTTTGAAAATAATTCGAATAAATTACTTAAACTCTTATACATTATACACATCATTTGATATTATTCAGAGACGCTGTATCGTACCAGAAGAAGTATCAAAATACAATGACTCACAAATATCTGAGAGAAAAGAATATGAAAGTACAGGCGCGATTCTACCTTCTCCCTCCTTACACCCCCCCCCCCCCACCCCCTTCCCTGCATACGGTGCTCGCGCTCCGTTTGAAACAAGAAAATTAACGAACATAATCCCCTAGAACATGATTTCGATTACAAACGCTGGTATCGAAATGTTGCATTATGACAAAGTATCGGAACCCAAATCGTGTACCACTATACATCATTTAAACATAGTATCTTGCTGACACATGATCCGATTCAACCAATTACTGTGTAGTAATCAATACTAGTCTATTATCAATTCTTAACAAAATGTACCAGAATGCGTGTTCAGACCAACTCGTCTTTATTTTATTTTTTTTTCAATATAACACGAGCGTAACAACATGTGTCATATAGCCTATACTTATACCCCCAAAAAAACAAGAAAAAAAATCACTTTTGTAACAGTTTCTCGTAAGTTCACAAAAGATCGACGTACCAAGGGTGAGCTCTTAATGTGGCGTTGATGTATTTATGCACATGTAATACATGGATACAAATCCCACATGGCAATTTCTCGGGCAAAAACAGGTTTAATCTGGTGGCTACAAACACTTGAAAGGGCTCGTTTTGGGAGCTCCATACATGTTATAATGCTTGTTTTCAGAATGTCTAATGTGGAAACGGGGAATAGCAAACGATTCGAAGACGCGACGTCTCATGAAATGTAGTTGTTCCACATCGCCTTCTCTACTTGACTCAGAAAGGCAATTTCGTCTCGTTAAACATCACTGCGTCGAATCCTTCAGGTACCGCATCGGGGGTATCGGGTGGCGGGGCTTGGGGAAATACGGTAACGAAATCTACCAATTATACATTCCAGCAGGAGGACATCGCGATAAGTATCCACTTAAGACGCGAAGAAGTCTCTTCCTGCTGTTCGCTATGTCGCAACAGACCCTGCTATCCTCTACACGTCTTACGGCGGTTTCTGAGTGGTGTTGGTGACCGTCATGAGTTTCGCGGGGATTATCATATCACGGCTTGACGCTAAAGATCCGGAAGCAGCGAAGAAAATAGGAGAGGGGAGGGCTTGGGCGAAAGACGCTAATTGTGAGATCATTGGCTGTTATTCTCCTCCTTCTACTAATTCTCATCGCTCAACCGCTCTCCTCCATGAAATCCAATGACTGCCGCTTGATTAAATCCATGACAAAAATGTGAATGAACGTCAAATCAGGATATATGTTACTAAGAGGTACAATGTCTGTTTGTATAAAGCAAAACAACTTTTTAAGGTGATGTTATCATAAGGAAAAGAGCACGTCAACTTGTAGGTCGCATATGAGATCATAGAAAGCACGGAAAGAAGGATACTGGGTAGACAAATTCTTTAAATCGCGTAATAACGAAAACTCGTCCCATGCCACGTCTGTTTCCGGTTTCGTCTATAAGTTTATGAGACCGGAAGTGGACATGAATGGATAATAGAGGGAAATAGAAGCAGGGGAAGACAGCGCGCTGTAGCGTAGCAAATACATGGATCTGTTATCCAGTCTGCTTCCTGTGTAACAGAAGTGGCGACACACTTCAAGTAACTAGAGATGGAAGAAGAGGAAAAAGGCGTGATCGTCAATATCTGGAGCAGACAAGTCATCTAGTAGAGCAAGCAAGCAAGTTATTCCTTTCACAAGACCGAAGTATAAAGTTTTGTAATTACAATCGTAACTTGATGACAATACCATGAAGAACACCCCCCCCCCCCCCCCCCCATTGTTAAAAAAAAAAAATTCTTGTGGGATTATATTTATTATTTCAACCCAGGCGCCCTTTTGATGTTGAAAAACATGTGACACTTCAATCGATAATGGCTCAACAGTTAGAAATCAAATTAAACTCAAAGTTTTTGGTAGCTGAAGGGTACCACATTTGTTAGGCGCAGGCTTTATGATATGCCATCTTTTTGTATTCTTGATAAAAACATTTTGATCTTTAAAGGGCATATACTGTCCTGGGAAGGCAAAAAGCCTTCAAAATGTAATTGTTAGCAATCTTCTTGCCAATGGTCTTAAATTCATGTATTGTCTATTTTAGAAGCTTGCTGAAAGTTATTTGCCCTCAAATGATCCACATATGGAGTAATTAATGATTTATGATCAAATCCTCAAAATATTCGGCCCGAACATTTTGAGGATTTGTGATTTAATCACTCATTACTCCAAATGTAGATCATTTGAGGGCAAATAACTTTCAGCAAGCTTCTAAAATAGACAATACATGAATTTAAGAACCTTGGCAAGAAGATTGCTAACAATTACATTTTGAAGGTTTTTTTACCTTGCCAGTACAGTATATGACCTTTAATTAGATTATCAATCATGTGCCATTGTGCAAAATGATCTGATTATAAAGTTGTCCTGAGTAGTTAAGAAATTGACATAAAGTATTCAAACGATCTTTACAGGTTTTTGATGAAATTTAAGCTTTACGCTGTTTTGTTTCGGTAATGATACCTTCATGGCGCATAAAGGGCTACATTAACAAGTGCGCATAGTTATAACTCGTCGTGATAGACATTCTGTCAACCTTCCAGTACAAGAACAATATATATATATATATATATATATACCACTGGATCCAGCGTTAGGGAGACATGCTATAAAAATGCGTCTTTCGGAGACATTTTCTAGATTACATCATAACTTTGTAGAAAATCTACCAACGTTTATTATGATTCGCGAAAATAAAAACTAAAACTGTTATCCTTAAATCAGCACATTTCTCATTTTCAATAGGAATTCCTTTCTTAAGTTACAAATATATGGTGCTAATTTTTGTCTCCCTAACGTTTTGTTTCACTCTGGGCAGCGTTAGGGAGACATTTTCCTGTGTCCTACCTTAAGGAGACATGTCTCCCTAATACACCGTTTTATACCATGTACACTAAGCATAGGCAAATATTTACAAATAAAATTTTAACTTGTGCTCTAAGGGAAACTCCACCCTGAAATTATGTTCATTTTAATTAAAACAGGAAAATGTAGGAAACATATCAGTCAATGTTTGAATTTTAAAGTTTTAATTCGTCACTGTTTTCACGAACCATATTATACGGCAAATGCATTTTCACGAACCGGGCCGCTATAGCGGACTACGTGGGATCAATTGAGCTAGTAAGTTAACTTATCGAGTATTTTTATCTATATATCTGATGTGATCTGCCGGTTACATGCCAAATCTTGTAACAGATGCTGATTTAGACCCTGCCATATTGTTTGAAGATCCAAAATAAGCATAAAATTGATGTAAATATGTCGTTATTGGTTTGACTGTCCCACCTATTGCTTTTTGTGTAGTAAAAATGCGTGTGCGAACTGTAAAGCACGGCTCACACCTTTGCGTTTTTAGCTACATGTACGTATTGCTGCGATACCCGAACGCAGCCTAAACGCAGCCGGCCTTAAGCAGCACGACGCAGCAAAACATTTGGCAGCCCTCACACCGTTGCGTGTGGAGCTCGTTGTAGCTCGTACATTTTTTTGAAAAACGACCGCTTACGGTCGCTTTAGGTTGCGTTTTACCGCGCTCTAGCTCGCTTTTGCTCGTAGCAGTACGATGCAATACGAAGTTTGCTCTCCACGTTGCGTGTTTATCTCGTTAGCCACTTGTTTCTCCCTAGCCGCTCGCCCTACCTCGTCTCGCCTCGACTCACTGCTCATTCACTCGCTTTATCTCGAATGCTGCTCGTTCCGCAGCGTAACAGTTCGCTCTTAGCATGCTTACACGTGTGGTCGTATATTGCAGCGGTGTTGATCCCCGTGTCAGATCTCGTTATCCGTGTTGCCTGGCAACATTCCTGTTGCTAGGCGAGAAGACAAACACGAGATACTTTACGTCTGGTTATTTTAAATGATTATCCGAACAACACCTAGTAATAATGATACTGCCTGACTTGGGGCTTTTTTCTAGATTTTAAACAAAAAATGAAATAGCTTTCTTGAACGCAATGTCATAACTATCGTCATTAAATTGTCAACATTTGATCCTTTCAAAATCAAATTACCTAAATTCTTAATTTATATCTAACTGTGTATTAAAGCTCTTGTTTTATTCCCTCAATTGATGTTTTTTTTTATAATTATTTTTAATGAAAATGCTTCATAAATACCCAGGACGAAAAACCAGTAGAAACCAGTAGAGAAAAACCATTAGAATCTCTACTGGTTTCTACTGGAAATTTTCTACTGGTTTGAATATGGAAAGTGAAATTATTTCCAGTAGAAACCATTAGAAAAATACCAGTAGAATACCAGTAGAAACCAGTAGAAATCTCTACTG
Source organism: Arbacia lixula (assembly GCA_963669155.1). Classification (NCBI taxonomy): domain Eukaryota; kingdom Metazoa; phylum Echinodermata; class Echinoidea; order Arbacioida; family Arbaciidae; genus Arbacia; species Arbacia lixula. The sequence goes on along the minus strand of OZ022578.1, from coordinate 21,380,243 downwards.
GATCCAATACAAGACCAATAGAAGACCAGTAGAATACCAGTAGAAACCAGTAGGAATCTCTACTGGATCCAATAGAAGACCAGTAGAAACCAGTAGGAATCTCTACTGGATCCAATAGAAGACCAGTAGAAACCAGTAGGAATCTCTACTGGATCCAATAGAGCTTCCTACTGGTTTCTACTGGAATTTTTCTACTGGTTTGAATATGGAAAGTGAAATGATTTCCAGTAGAAACCATTAGAAAAAATGCCAGTAGAATACCAGTAGAAGACCAGTAGAAACCAGTAGGAATCTCTACTGGATCCAATAGAGCTTCCTACTGGTTTCTACTGGAATTTTTCTGCTGGTTTGAATATGGAAAGTGAAATGACTTCCAGTAGAAACCATGAGAAAAATACCAGTAGAGTGCCAGTAGAAACTTCTCCTGGATCCATCAGAATACCAGTAGAAACTAGTAGATTACCTACTGGAGCCATTAGAAGACCAATAGGAATCAAAATGAAAAATAGTATATGATAATCCGAATTATGACATATTTCCTTATCGTTTTAACCTAATTCTATCCTATCCTATATTTATCCCTATCTTATCCTATCCTATACCTATTCTAATACCTACTCTTTCCTTCACAGACTTTCATATATAGCAGTACGGTTATAAGGTTCATAAGATATTGGTTACTCTAACTTACATTTAAGAAGATCATTTTTGTTGTTGTTATCATTATTGTCTTCACTTAAGTAGGTGACATTCACTATTTTACGTTTAAACTTTAAATCATTACTTGGTAAAATTCCTTTTATCTGGTTAGGTGGAGGTTATCTATTTAAAAGTACAAAATTAGGACACGTAAATACATGCATGAATATTCATGAGCATCTCTATTTCTATTGGTTTCTATTGGTTTCTACTGGTCTCCATTACCAGTAGAATTCACTGGTCTCTAATGGTTTCTACTGGTTTGACTAAGTATTTTTCACACTCCTTTTCAAACCATTAGATCTCACTGGTTTCTATTGATTTATACTGGTTTGACTTTGTATTTTTCATACTCCTTTTCCAAACATTATATCTCACTAGTTTCTATTGGTTTCTACTGATCTCAAATACCAGGAGAATTCACTGATCTCTAATGATTTCTACTGGTTTGACTTTGTATTTTTCACACTCCTTTTCAAACCATTAGATCTCACTGGTTTCTATTGGTTTCTATTGGTTTGACTTTGAATTTTTGACACTCCTTTTCAAACCATTAGGTCTTACTGGTTTCTATTGGTTTATACTGGTCTCCATCAGTAGAATTCACTGGTCTCTAATGGTTTCTACTGGTTTGACTCTGTATTTTTCACACTCCTTTTCAAACCATTAGGTTTCACTGGTATCTAATGGTTTCTCCTGGTTTAACTTTGAATTTTTCACACTCCTTTTCAGAACATTATATCTCACTAGTTTCTATTAGTGTGAAAAAAACAAAGTCAAACCAGTAGAAACCATTAGAGACCAGTGGATTCTAATGGTATTGAAGACCAGTAGAAACCAATAGAAACCAGTGAGATCTAGTGGTTTGAGAAGGAGTGTGAAAAAACAAAGTCAAACCAGTAGAAACCATAGAGACCAGTGGATTCTAATGGTATTGAAGACCAGTAGAAACCAATAGAAACCAGTGAGATCTAATAGTTTGAAAAGGAGTGTAAAAAAAAAGTCAAAAACAGTAGAAACCATTAGAGACCAGTGGATTCTTATGGTTTCTACTGGTCTTCAATACCATTAGAATCCACTGGTCTCTAATGGTTTCTACTGGTTTGACTTTGTTTTTTTCACACTCCTTCTTAAACCATTAGATCTCACTGGTTTCTATTGGTTTCTACTGGTCTTCAACACATTAGACTCTACTGGTTTCTACTGGTTTCTACTGGTTTGATTTCGTAGTTCCTCTTCAGACCAGTAGACTCTACTGGACCAGTAGAAACCAGTAGACGGTCTCTACTGGTTTCTACTGGTTTCTATGGGAATTTCGACCTGGGTATGTGAGAATTCACAATGTTAAAGGTGTACCTGCTCGCCCTCATTCTTTTTCTCTCTCTTTTTTTTGTCCACATGCACTCCGATTGTGCCAATTGTCATGTCTTGGGGATAGGATCACGTGGTTGTGTCCGATTGTTAAAATAAACAAGCTCCTCAATTAAGCCCTGCTCACACCTTTGCGTTTTTAGCTGCGTATTGCTGCGATAGCCGAACGCAACCTAAACGCAGCCTTAAGCAGCACGACGCAGCAAAACATTAGGCAGCCCTCACACTTTTGCGTATGGAGCTCGTTATAGCTCGTAATTTTTTCCGAAAAATGACCGCTTACGGTCGCTTTAGGTTGCGTTTTACCTCGCTCTTGCTCGCTTTTGCTCGTAGCAATACGATGCAATACGAAGTTTGCTCGCCACGTTGCGTGTTTATCTCGTTAGCCACTCGTTTGTTGCTCGCTTGCCGCTCGCCCTACCTCGTCTCGCCTCGACTCACTGCTCATTCACTTGCTTTATCTCGACTGCTGCTCGTTCCGCAGCGTAACAGTTCGCTCTGCTGCGTACACGTGTGGTCGTATAATGCAGTGGTGATGATCATTTTGTGGTACTAGTCAGATCTCGTTATCCGTGTTGCCTTGCAACATTCCTGTTGCTAGGCGAGAAGAAAAACACGAGATACTTTACGTCTGGTTATTTTAAATGATTATCCGAACGACAAATAGTAATAATGATACTGCCTGACTTGGGGCATTTTTCTAGATTTTAAACAAAAAATGAAATAGCTTTGTTGAACGCACATAACTATCGTCATTAAATTGTTAACATTTGATCCTTTGAAAATCAAATTACCTGAATTCTGAATTTATATCTAACTGTGTATTTAAGCTCTTGTTCTCTCAATTGATGTTTTTTTTTATTATTGTTAATGAAAATGCTTCATAAATATGTGAGAATTCACAATGTTAAAGGTATACTTGCTAGGCCTGATTCTTTTTTTTTTCTCTCTCTTTTTTTTGTCCACATGCACTCCGAATGTGCCAATTGCCATGTATTGTGGATAGGATCAAGTGGTTGTGTATGATTGTTAAAATAAAGGAGTTCCTCAATTAATGTTTAGGCAGATATCGGCAGTGCTGGTAAGCCAAAGCGAGCAGGAACGAGCTAAAATGAGTAGGAACGAGGTAAAACGAGCGAAAGACGAGCTCGACTCGCAGTTAAGATCCAAGACGAACGCAGTGCATCGAGCTACATCCATAACGGTCCTTGTTGTTGCGAACAGTGTGCGAGGTATAACGCAATGAGATACGCGTTGATGCGAGCTAAAGCGAGGTAAGTCGAGGTAAATCGAGCCGGTAATGCAGCTTTAGGCAGTGAAACGCAGCTCAAAGTAGCGCTGCGTTGGCCTGCGTTAAGCTGCTTGCTGTTGCTTGTCCTTGCTCGCATCATCTGGTTGCCACTCGTCTTTGCTCGTATGGATTTTTCTCTTGCGTTCAGTTGTGGAAGTTTGAAAAAATTTCAAACTAGCGAGCGAGAACGCAATGCCTCTATGTTGGTCTGCGTATTGACCTCGTATTAGCTCGTTTAATCGCGTTGTGTAGCGTTTATCTGCGTTCGGGCAATACGCAGCTGAACGCAAGCTAAAAACGCAAAGGTGTGAGCCGGGCTTTAATGTTTAGGCAGATATCTACAGTGCTGGTAAGCCAAAGCGAGCAGGAACGAGCTAAAATGAGCAGGAACGAGGTAAAACGAGCAAAAGACGAGCTAGACTCGCAGTTAAGATCCAAGACGAACGCAGTGCATCGAGCTACATCCGTAACGGTTCTTAATGTTGCGAACAGCGTGCGAGGTATAGTGCAACGAGCCAACGAGATACGCGTTGATGCGAGCTAAAGCGAGGTAAGTCGAAGAAAATCGAGCCGGTAACCAGCTTTAGGCAGTGAAACGCAGCTCAAAGTAGCGCTGCGTTGGCCTGCGTTAAGCTGCTCGCTGTTGCTTGTCCTTGCTCGCATCAGCTGGTTGCCACTCTTCTTTGCTCGTATGGATTTTTCTCTTGCGTTCAGTTGCGGAAGTTTGAAAAAAAATTCAAACTAGCAAGCTAGAACGCAACGCCTCTACGTTTGTCTGCGTATTGACCTTGTATTAGCTCGTTTAATCGCGTTGTGTAGCGTTTATCTGCGTTCGGGCAATACGCAGCTGAACGCAAGCTAAAAACACAAAGGTGTGAGCCGGGCTTAAAACGGTGCGTAACTTTAAGTTGTATCCAGTATGGGGCTAAGTAAAATGACAATCAATTTGGTCTTTACATGTTACATTCTGCGTGTTAATACGATGCATGTTTTCTTCTACTGGTATGACTAGCTCTTAATTTAGCAAGGAAACGTAAGAAAGATTGGGGACAACTTGAAATAAGAATTATCCTATGGTTAACATTATTTTATAGACTTAAAAACTTGAACTTGTTGTGTTAGATTTTCATGGACACATTACCAGATGTACAGCTCTAGGGAATTGGCATTGGGTTAAGGGAAAGGGAAGGAACCGCGGTTTTATCAGGTTCAGCATGGAATTGCTTTAGCCTAAAAGCAATCCGGTGTCATGCTGAACCGGAAAAAATATACCTTTCTATTTTATTGATTCCCCAATGTTCTGCATACATGTACATGTACATACATTGTAGATGCAGGTGTGCCCCCCCCCCCCCCACACACACACTAGATTGATTCATAATTTGCTCTCATAGTTTCTGAAATAATGTGCTGCATGATTTAAAGTTTTGATAGAACTCATGACATGTCAATGTTTTCCTGTAATAAGCATGCTCTACATGTAGCTTGAATAATTGATAGTTTAGAAGTGAATTCACAATTTCGTATTTTCTTTTGTTTATTATGTATAACAGGTTTCTGGAAGAGTTGAGTCGTCCTGCAGTGAACAGTCCTTTGGGCAGTCAATTCATCATGGTCCTTTCATCAGAAAGAACTTTCTAAAGGGGAGAATCTCTTACTATCCAAACTGCACAGCTTCATTCCAAATAGAACTACATGCAGAAGGCTAGAGATGTTCATCCCAATCCAGGACTGGACAGGGGTAAAGATGACACACTCTCCTCGCACCATTTAGTCAATTCGAATTCATCGAAGGAGAACACATAGAAGAACGTGAGGTGGCAAACGAAAGAACAGTATCACACAAAAGAGGCAAGGTTGTCTATTTTCTAACTTCCAGCTTTGCTCAGTGAATGTGCGGTCTGTCTGTAGTAAGACTGCTCTGATACACGACTTTATATGCGATATAGCAATGTGGATTTGATTGCCATGACAGAAACCTGGCTCACGGTCAATGATACAACAGTTCTGCAAGAACTCATCCCTCCTAGAGCTATGTGCATACACCAAAAAAGGGTCTCTGGCCTCGCATACAGAGAGACAATCAATATCAAGTGGACGCAGGTGAAAAAGTTCGCAGAATACTGTACTATCTCGTATAAATCATTTCGTCTTCAACTTATAAATCGACCTCCCTATTCAGAACCACATCCAGTAATGGTAAAATCATTTGTATCAGAATTCAATGAATATATTCAATGTCATTTGCTGTCAAATATTCCTTTGTTAATCATAGGGGATTTCAATATTAATGTGGACACTGACAAATACAGATGCCAGGTCCTTTTCAGATCTTGTTGAATCACTTCGTTGTAAGCAATTGGTGAATTTTTCAACATACTTACATGTATGGTCTTACACTTGATTGAGTGATATGCCGCCAGTCTGATGACATAGTTGTTGGGCCTCCATGGCCACACTGCTTATTGGTATCTGGTCACATTGCAGTTATGTGCTCCCTTAAATCTTATAAACCCCAATTACCTATTAATTAGATATCTTTCTGGAAGCTCTCTGCTATTGATGTAAATAGTTTGAAGTTGGACATATAGCTAATAGTGAGCTTTGCATGCACAGACCTGGTGATCTAACTGAATTAGCATTGTTATATGATGTCACACTTAGTAATGTTTTAGAGAAACATGCTCCTGCAGCTACCTGTTTGGTGACAACCAAACAGGTAGCTGCACGCCCTCAAGTACCGTGGTATACCAATGATGTGAGGATAGAAAAAATGAAAAGGAGAAAATCTGAAAAGCATTGGCTAAGAACTAGGGCAGCTAATGATTGGGGCGAATATAAGACAGTTCAAAATGTGACACTGCAACTTCTGAACAAAACTCGTACACAACACGACAGAGATCTTATTCTGGAAAACAAGGATAATCAAAAGAAGCCTCTCATTGTTATCAAGTCCATGTTGAACATGTCAAATAAGCAACCTTTGATACCATGTACTACATGTATTGATGAAAATGAATTTGTCAATGACCTAGGTAATCACTTTTCTGACAAAGTCTTGAAAATCCATAAGAATATTGAAACATGTTTAGATGCAATTTGTGAGCCTAGGAATTATCCTCCTTTTGACACTTTCAACAAAGTAGATATTTTAAGTAATTTTGAATCTCTTTCTGAGTACGAGGTTGAAGAACTCATTGCCAACCCACAGTTTTGAACCGCGGTATATTTTGTCCAGTTCAGCATGAAACATGATGCTTTAGCCTAAAAAGCATCATGTTTCATGCTAAACTAGACAAAATATACTGCGGTTTAAAACTGTGGGTCCTTCCCTTTCCTCCCTTTCCCTTTACTTATGCCAATTGGTCGAGGGTGCAGCTATCCAACAGATTATGGAACATCTTAGACACAACTCTCTTTTGTCATGTACTCAATCTGCATATAGACAATTCTACAGCACTGAAACTGCACTGCTAAGAATAAAAAGTGTACTGTTAATGGCTATGTATATTCAGAAAGTCACCCTTTTACTTTTAATGGATCTAAGCAGGGCATTTGACACAATAGACCATTCTCGCTTGCTAGAAGTAAGACGAAAAGTAACACATAGTATCTTCATACTCACTTAAACCATTGCCCAACAAGTCCGTCCGTTTATAAGTGAGGTTAAAGATTGACTGAGAATCGCTGCTGGGAATGGAGATGTGGGCAGCAAAATGTGATTTTTAATATTCCTTTCTCTTTCTTTACCGTGTTTACGGCCATAAACATATCAATGTTCACCTTGTACTGTTACAAATATTTATTGTCATTGATATCTAATATATGCACAGGTGCACCACATGTCTACATGACATGGTTTAATTGCAGCCTGTAGCATGGGGTGAAATATCCCCTGATACTCCTATTGGTGAAATACATTTACAGAAAAAAATGTATTTAATTAAACTACATCAATCAGTTCTCAAGAAAAGGTAGACATCTTTCAATGTTTTCAAATTCCTTCTTTGGTGTTACATGCGTCGTGTACATTTATATCCTTAGTAGTCATGGTAGTGTGTTGAATGGTGATGAATCCACTTTTTCAACATTAAACCTGTGTTCTAATTGTTACAAGCGTAATCCAGACACAATAGGTACCAACCGTTTGGCTGCAAGTTTTATTTTCCCCCACTGTAACAAATTATATTTTTATTTGGAATCACAAAATGATGTTGTGCTTAGCCACTAATTCAAAACCTCATGGTTTTAATGTTTGAAATATCACACAAATTTCAATTGAATGAAGCCAGAATTTAGAATATCAATGACATTTTGCTGAGTTTTATTCAATGTTATGTCTGTATTCCCGTTTCAAAGAAATCGTGGGGAGAACGGGCCTTTGCTCATGCAGGGCCAACCCTGTGGAATTCTCTTTCACAGAGTTTGAAAACCCTGATGTCAGTGACCACCTATAAGGGCAACCTAAAGACATACATGTACCTGTATAATGGTGCTTTTTGACATACAACCACATATGTTTTAACTTGGTAAGTTCATACCTGTACTGTATATTGTTCTTTGTCGTTAATGTGCTCTGAAGCGACTTGAGCATCTAATTAAGATAGAAATTCCATGTATTCAACCAAATGAATGCACTTTCAACATGTAAAGTTGTATGCACTATATAGTAAACTGCACCACATGTAAACTTGTAGAGGTTTGTTTGAAACTTAATAAATGCAATATTTAATATCATATATTGTTTTGGGTATTTTCCTTGCCAGGATGATTGTAAATGTAATTACATGAATAGAATGACAACATGTCTATATGAGGGTATGCATTGTAAATAGTGTTGTTTGTGTAAGCAGGTGGCTATGAGTCCTCAGTTTGCATACTGTTGGGAGTGTGTAGGTGGGCCTGTCTACAGTAACGGGTACATTTCTGTTACATTGACTGTAACATTTGCATAAATCTCTTAAATTCCAGTATATTTTTGTCTCTTAAACAAACCAGCCAATAAAAGTAAAATATCAAAGAAATGTATTGATATACACTTTACAAGGTTTGGTACGCTTCAGAAAATTTGCCCTGTACAAATTTGCCATGGAACGTACGTTGCTAACTGGACAGACGAGTTAGTTACATACTCGTCTGTCCCGTTGCAGGGCCGTCGCCAGGGGGGGTGCGGAGGGTGCGAACGCACCCCCCTTCAGAACCATAAAAAAAAAAATCATGGCGGAAAACCCGGGGGGACAAAAATTGTTAGAAGAACGTCATCCCCCCCCCCCCCCCCCCCCCACTGAGAGCATTATCAGAGACTGGGCGGGATAAAAAAAAAAAAAAAAAAACACCTCCCCAAAACCCCATCACTCCCCCCACCCCCCCCCCCCCCCCCCCCCCCCCACCCCACTAAGAGCATTTTCACAGACTGGGCGGGATAAAAAAAAAAATGTGTTTTTGTGTTTTTGTGTTTTTTTTTCATAAAAGCACGCCCACTAGAAAAAAGCTGGTGACGGCCATGCGTTACCAACGTGCCATGGCAAATTTCACCAACATGGCTGCATTGTGTGATAGTTTGTAATCAACATTTATGATATTGGAATTTATCTTAGTCCTTTAGAGAATTCTGGATTTGCCTAGAAAGAGAAAGAAGAAAAACATCAATGACAGTACTGTATCTCATAAAATATTGTTAATGAAGAAATGTCACAAGTGCAAGTTATGGTAATGATATATAGAATTTGAATATGATTATGCTTTAATACTTGCCTTCACTTTTCATAATTCAGTCAAAATTATCTGTGATGAGAAGAGAGGGTGTAAGCCACAGTGGGGTTGAAGGCAAGAAAGGAAGATTGAGAAAGAGAGATTGGGAGGTAGTGTCCACATGTTTAGCCGAGGTACTAGGCTGTGAGGTACATGGACACAACCCAGTCTGTATAACAACTACGTCTGGTTACACAGATTTCGCCCTTATGAAATCATAGCTCCTCTGGCTTCTGTTACCAGACATAGTTGTTAACAGACTCGGTTGTGTCCATGCACCTCACAGCCTAGTACCTAGGCTACCACATGTTATGCATTTGCTACTGTACTGAAAGTTTGTAACATCCCATGTCATTCACCCTCACTGCTTACGTCTCTTTCTCTCTCTTTCTGTTTCTCTGTCTCCCTCTCTCTCTCTGTGTCTCTCTTTCTTTCTCTCTCTCTCTCTCTCCCTCTCTGATCTCTCACTTCCCTATCTCATCCATACATGCAGACATGTCTGTTCCCACGGTCATTCTGTTTACCAACATCCCCATCTCCTAATCCACCCCAGGATAGGCCATTCCCCCCCCCCCCCCCCCCCCCCAGTCAACACTTCCTATATTTATCAACATGTTACTTAGTAAACACGTGTCAGTGTTGTGCACTGGTGCTGACTGTGTGAGCTCTGAATAAAATCACTTGCTATCTAGACATCAACTGAAGCAGTCCTACGTGTCTCTGTATACCGTAGTATATACCAACAGTATAGAACCAGTGTAAAATCATAATGGCACTATTTTTTATTTATTTATTTATCTTTTTGTTTGGGGGGGGAGCTAGCAAGCTGCTCTCTGATTCGTTTGATTATTCTGCCTCTGTAGGAAAAGTCACAGGTCAATAGACAATAGTTTTTTAGTTATAGATCTTTGACACATTATGTGTTGCTATGTCCACAGTGGAATGGTTATGGATTCTCAGAAAGTCACCCTTTTACTTTTCAAAGATCTAACCAGTGCATTTGACAACATAGACCATTCTCGCTTGCTAGAAACGTTAAAGACGCGTTTCGGTATAAATGGTCTTGTCCGTATGTGGATAGAGTCATACAGTGTACCTTGCGAATAAATATCAAAAGATAAAAATAGATGGTGCCCTTAATTTGGCGGCCCACAATTAAGGATCACGATTAGGTCCCGTGTTATTTACAATGTACACTAGCGATCTCGTTTCATATGTTCAAACATGCTTTCCTGAGAGCTCATGTCACTGCTATGATGATGACACACAGCTTTATGTATCTGTCAGTCTCACTGAGCATTCTCAAGAATAAGCCGTATTATTAGTAGAAACGTGTATTGACTATGTAAGTACGTGGATGGATGCTAGAGAATAGGCTTTTACTAAATGATAGTAAAACTCGTGAAATTGACGTCCAGTTCTTCTCTTCCGCATTGCCATTGTCGTCCATCTCAGATAGATAAAAGTTAATTCTATACGTTTGGAGACAAATCAAAGCAACCTAGCTGGCATAGCTGCTCAACTTAGCTGTAACGCTTCGTCTGATGACGACTTGCGAATGATTTGCTGCATTATATACCGCGACGCGCACGGGATGCTAAGTAGAGGCGCTTTAAGGAGACACTTATTGCTAAAATATACCGTGTAAGGGAGACGTATCGGCAAATATATGTATATCTTACTGTGCAGGAGTACGACCTGTAAGCAATCTGAAATACATATCAAAGTTGGTGGAGGATGCAGCTACCCAACAGGTTATGGAACATCTTAGACGCAACTCTCTTTGGCCATGTACTCAATGTGCAGACAATTCTACAGCACTGATCCTGCACTGCTGAAACTGCTTCGCAATTAAGGGTCACGATTGGGTCCCATGTTATTTACAATGCACACTAGCGATCTCATTTCAAATGTTCAAACATGCTTTCCTGAGATCTCATGTCACTGCTATGATGATGACACACGTACAGCTTTATGTATCTGTCAGTCTCACTGAGCATTCTCAAGAATAAGCCGTATTATTAGTAGAAACGTGTATTGACTATGTAAGTACGTGGATGGATGCTAGAGAATAGGCTTAAACTAAATGATAGTAAGACTCGTGAAGTTGACGTCCAGTTCTTCTCTTCCGCATTGCCATTCTCGTCCATCTGAGATAGATAAAAGTTAATTCTATACGTTTGGAGACAAATCAAAGCAACCTAGCTGGCATATCTGCTCAACTTAGCTGTAACGCTTCGTCTGATGACGACTTGCGAATGATTTGCTGCATATATACCGCGACGCGCGCGGGATGCTAAGTAGAGGCGCTTTAAGGAGACACTTATTGCTAAAATATACCGTGTAAGGGAGACGTATCGGCAAATACATGTATATCTTACTGTGCAGGAGTACGATAAAAAAAAATGGCTGCTCAGTGTTGTCTAGTCCATGTTGAACATGTCAAATAAGCATCCTTCGATACCATGTACTATTGATAGACATGAATTCGTCAATATGCCCTAGGTAATCACTTACTTGTCTGACAAAGTCTTGAAAATCCATAAAATAATGAAAAATGTTTAGATCCAATTTGTGAACCTAGGAATTATCCTCCTGCTGACACGTTCAACGAAGAAAAAAAGTGTTAAGCAATTTTAAATCTCTTTCTGAGTACGAGGTTGAAAAACTCATTGCCAACCTCAGCAAAAATTCATGACCATTGGACCCAATACACACAAAACTCCTCCTCTAATGTGTCGTGGTACTCATTCTTATGTTCACATCATTGATCAATCTCTCTCTCTCTCTCTCTCTCGACCGGTCACTTTCCAATGCAATGGGAAAATGCTCTTATCACTCCGTTATTGAAAGAAACCGATTCTTGATGCAGTCTTTAACCCTAATACTCCCGGGGGGGGGGGGGGGGGCATTATGCCCCCCCCCCCTGTCGAAGTTTTGTCGGTACTTCCTAACGCCTCAATATTTCGAAACGAAATTTCTTGACTTTTTTTCTCTGATCCTTCCCGCACATTTTGATACCAAATTTATGGTGATCGGACCTACCGTGCGGGTGTCAGATTACGTTTACCGAACACATGTCACTGAAATTTCGCTATTTCTCTATGTGACTGTGTATAACCCTATGGATAAAATCAGGAGCTTTTCCAATTTATGTAAATACTTTTCTAAGTGTTATCATTGTTTCAAATAGTGTAAATAATTACCACACACACACACATACACACACACCCACATTAACACACACCAACACCCACGCGTACGCATCTGAATCTTCACGAAAAACAAAGAAATACATAAGAAAATTGAAAAACAATAAAATACATAAGAAATAATTACCACAACCTATCTTTTTCTTTCAAGAATTGATGAGGGAGTCATGAAAGACATTTCTACCAAAAATTACTATTCCTGAGGCTTTATTTAGTGAGAAATACCAAAATCTACGATTTCTCGCATAAATTAGCATAAATTAATTAGTTAAAAAGGTAAAAGGACTTTCGTAAATTTAGCTATACAACTTTGTAGATTACATAATTCTTTACCCTTGTGCAAAATTTTGAAGCAATCGGGCGACCCATGGCCGAGATCTCGGGGGGGGGGGCATAATGCCCCCCTAGCTCCCCCGGTAATAACAAGCTTTGAAATACCCCGGGAGTATTAGGGTTAAGGAAACTTACGACCTGTAAGCAATCTGAAATACATATCAAAGTTGGTGGAGGATGCAGCTACCCAACAGGTTATGGAACATCTTAGACGCAACTCTCTTTGGCCATGTACTCAATGTGCAGACAATTCTACAGCACTGAGCCTGCACTGTTGAAACTGCTTCGCAAGGGTCACGATTGGATCCCATGTTATTTACAATGCACACTAGCGATCTCATTTCAAATGTTCAAACACGCTTTCCTGAGATCTCATGTCACTGCTATGATGATGACACACAGCTTTATGTATCTTTCAGTCTCACTGAGCATTCTCAAGAATAAGCCGTATTATTAGTAGAAACGTGTATTGACTATGTAAGTACGTGGATGGATGCTAGAGAATAGGCTTATACTAAATAATAGTAAAACTCGTGAAGTTGACGTCCAGTTCTTCTCTTCCGCATTGCCATTCTCGTCCATCTGAGATAGATAAAAGTTAATTCTATACGTTTGGAGACAAATCAAAGCAACTTAGCTGGCATAGCTGCTCAACTTAGCTGTAACGCTTCGTCTGATGACGACTTGCGAATGATTTGCTGCATATATATACCGCGACGCGCGCGGGATGCTAAGTAGAGGCACTTTAAGGAGACACTTATTGCTAAAATATACCGTGTAAGGGAGACGTATCGGCAAATACATGTATATCTTACTGTGCAGGAGTACGACCTGTAAGCAATCTGAAATACATATCAAAGTTGGTGGAGAATGCAGCTACCCAACAGGTTATGGAACATCTTAGACGCAACTCTCTTTGGCCATGTACTCAATGTGCAGACAATTCTACAGCATTGATCCTGCACTGCTGAAACTGCTTCGCAAGGGTCACGATTGGGTCCCATGTTATTTACAATGCACACTAGCGATCTCATTTCAAATGTTCAAACATGCTTTCCTGAGATCTCATGTCACTGCTATGATGATGACACACAGCTTTATGTATCTTTCAGTCTCACTGAGCATTCTCAAGAATAAGCCGTATTATTAGTAGAAACGTGTATTGACTATGTAAGTACGTGGATGGATGCTAGAGAATAGGCTTAAACTAAATGATAGTAAGACTCGTGAAGTTGACGTCCAGTTCTTCTCTTCCGCATTGCCATTTTCGTCCATCTGAGATAGATAAAAGTTAATTCTATACGTTTGGAGACAAATCAAAGCAACCTAGCTGGCATAGCTGCTCAACTTAGCTGTAACGCTTCGTCTGATGACGACTTGCGAATGATTTGCTGCATATATACCGCGACGCGCGCGGGATGCTAAGTAGAGGCGCTTTAAGGAGACACTTATTGCTAAAATATACCGTGTAAGGGAGACGTATCGGCAAATATATGTATATCTTACTGTGCAGGAGTACGATAAAAAAAAATGGCTGCTCAGTGTTGTCAAGTCCATGTTGAACATGTCAAATAAGCATCCTTCGATACCATGTACTATTGATAGACATGAATTCGTCAATATGCCCTAGGTAATCACTTACTTGTCTGACAACGTCTTGAAAATCCATAAAATAATGAAAAATGTTTAGATCCAATTTGTGAACCTAGGAATTATCCTCCTGCTGACACGTTCAACGAAGAAAAAAAGTGTTAAGCAATTTTAAATCTCTTTCTGAGTACGAGGTTGAAAAACTCATTGCCAACCTCAGCAAAAATTCATGACCATTGGACCCAATACACACAAAACTCCTCCTCTAATGTGTCGTGGTACTCATTCTTATGTTCACATCATTGATCAATCTCTCTCTCTCTCTCTCGACCGGTCACTTTCCAATGCAATGGGAAAATGCTCTTATCACTCCGTTATTGAAAGAAACCGATTCTTGATGCAGTCTTTAACCCTAATACTCCCGGGGGGGGGGGGGGGGGGCATTATGCCCCCCCCCCCCTGTCGAAGTTTTGTCGGTACTTCCTAACGCCTCAATATTTCGAAACGAAACTTCTTGACTTTTTTTCTCTGATCCTTCCCGCACATTTTGATACCAAATTTATGGTGATCGGACCTACCGTGCGGGTGTCAGATTACGTTTACCGAACACATGTCACTGAAATTTCGCTATTTCTCTATGTGACTGTGTATAACCCTATGGATAAAATCAGGAGCTTTTCCAATTTATGTAAATACATTTCTAAGTGTTATCATTGTTTCAAATAGTGTAAATAATTACCACACACACACACATACACACACACCCACATTAACACACACCAACACCCACGCGTACGCATCTGAATCTTCACGAAAAACAAAGAAATACATAAGAAAATTGAAAAACAATAAAATACATAAGAAATAATTACCACAACCTATCTTTTTCTTTCAAGAATTGATGAGGGAGTCATGAAAGACATTTCTACCAAAAATTACTATTCCTGAGGCTTTATTTAGTGAGAAATACCAAAATCTACGATTTCTCGCATAAATTAGCATAAATTAATTAGTTAAAAAGGTAAAAGGACTTTCGTAAATTTAGCTATACAACTTTGTAGATTACATAATTCTTTACCCTTGTGCAAAATTTTGAAGCAATTGGGCGACCCATGGCCGAGATCTCGGGGGGGGGGGGGCATAATGCCCCCCCCCCCCCCCGGTAATAACAAGCTTTGAAATACCCCAGGAGTATTAGGGTTAAGGAAACTTACGACCTGTAAGCAATCTGAAATACATATCAAAGTTGGTGGAGGATGCAGCTACCCAACAGGTTATGGAACATCTTAGACGCAACTCTCTTTGGCCATGTACTCAATGTGCAGACAATTCTACAGCACTGAGCCTGCACTGTTGAAACTGCTTCGCAAGGGTCACGATTGGATCCCATGTTATTTACAATGCACACTAGCGATCTCATTTCAAATGTTCAAACACGCTTTCCTGAGATCTCATGTCACTGCTATGATGATGACACACAGCTTTATGTATCTTTCAGTCTCACTGAGCATTCTCAAGAATAAGCCGTATTATTAGTAGAAACGTGTATTGACTATGTAAGTACGTGGATGGATGCTAGAGAATAGGCTTATACTAAATAATAGTAAAACTCGTGAAGTTGACGTCCAGTTCTTCTCTTCCGCATTGCCATTCTCGTCCATCTGAGATAGATAAAAGTTAATTCTATACGTTTGGAGACAAATCAAAGCAACTTAGCTGGCATAGGTGCTCAACTTAGCTGTAACGCTTCGTCTGATGACGACTTGCGAATGATTTGCTGCATATATACCGCGACGCGCGCGGGATGCTAAGTAGAGGCGCTTTAAGGAGACACTTATTGCTAAAATATACCGTGTAAGGGAGACGTATCGGCAAATATATGTATATCTTACTGTGCAGGAGTACGACCTGTAAGCAATCTGAAATACATATCAAAGTTGGTGGAGGATGCAGCTACCCAACAGGTTATGGAACATCTTAGACGCAACTCTCTTTGGCCATGTACTCAATGTGCAGACAATTCTACAGCATTGATCCTGCACTGCTGAAACTGCTTCGCAAGGGTCACGATTGGGTCCCATGTTATTTACAATGCACACTAGCGATCTCATTTCAAATGTTCAAACATGCTTTCCTGAGATCTCATGTCACTGCTATGATGATGACACACAGCTTTATGTATCTTTCAGTCTCACTGAGCATTCTCAAGAATAAGCCGTATCATTAGTAGAAACGTGTATTGACTATGTAAGTACGTGGATGGATGCTAGAGAATAGGCTTAAACTAAATGATAGTAAGACTCGTGAAGTTGACGTCCAGTTCTTCTCTTCCGCATTGCCATTTTCGTCCATCTGAGATAGATAAAAGTTAATTCTATACGTTTGGAGACAAATCAAAGCAACCTAGCTGGCATAGCTGCTCAACTTAGCTGTAACGCTTCGTCTGATGACGACTTGCGAATGATTTGCTGCATATATACCGCGACGCGCGCGGGATGCTAAGTAGAGGCGCTTTAAGGAGACACTTATTGCTAAAATATACCGTGTAAGGGAGACGTATCGGCAAATATATGTATATCTTACTGTGCAGGAGTACGATAAAAAAAAATGGCTGCTCAGTGTTGTCTAGTCCATGTTGAACATGTCAAATAAGCATCCTTCGATACCATGTACTATTGATAGACATGAATTCGTCAATATGCCCTAGGTAATCACTTACTTGTCTGACAAAGTCTTGAAAATCCATAAAATAATGAAAAATGTTTAGATCCAATTTGTGAACCTAGGAATTATCCTCCTGCTGACACGTTCAACGAAGAAAAAAAGTGTTAAGCAATTTTAAATCTCTTTCTGAGTACGAGGTTGAAAAACTCATTGCCAACCTCAGCAAAAATTCATGACCATTGGACCCAATACACACAAAACTCCTCCTCTAATGTGTCGTGGTACTCATTCTTATGTTCACATCATTGATCAATCTCTCTCTCTCTCTCTCTCGAACGGTCACTTTCCAATGCAATGGGAAAATGCTCTTATCACTCCGTTATTGAAAGAAACCGATTCTTGATGCAGTCTTTAACCCTAATACTCCCGGGGGGGGGGGGGCATTATGCCCCCCCCCCCCTGTCGAAGTTTTGTCGGTACTTCCTAACGCCTCAATATTTCGAAACGAAATTTCTTGACTTTTTTTCTCTGATCCTTCCCGCACATTTTGATACCAAATTTATGGTGATCGGACCTACCGTGCGGGTGTCAGATTACGTTTACCGAACACATGTCACTGAAATTTCGCTATTTCTCTATGTGACTGTGTATAACCCTATGGATAAAATCAGGAGCTTTTCCAATTTATGTAAATACTTTTCTAAGTGTTATCATTGTTTCAAATAGTGTAAATAATTACCACACACACACACATACACACACACCCACATTAACACACACCAACACCCACGCGTACGCATCTGAATCTTCACGAAAAACAAGGAAATACATAAGAAAATTGAAAAACAATAAAATACATAAGAAATAATTACCACAACCTATCTTTTTCTTTCACGAATTGATGAGGGAGTTATGAAAGACATTTGTACCAAAAATTACTATTCCTGAGGCTTTATTTAGTGAGAAATACCAAAATCTACGATTTCTCGCATAAATTAGCATAAATTAATTAGTTAAAAAAAGGTAAAAGGACTTTCGTAAATTTAGCTATACAACTTTGTAGATTACATAATTCTTTACCCTTGTGCAAAATTTTGAAGCAATCGGGCGACCCATGGCCGAGATCTCGGGGGGGGGGGGGGCATAATGCCCCCCCCCCCCCCCCCGGTAATAACAAGCTTTGAAATACCCCAGGAGTATTAGGGTTAAGGAAACTTACGACCTGTAAGCAATCTGAAATACATATCAAAGTTGGTGGAGGATGCAGCTACCCAACAGGTTATGGAACATCTTAGACGCAACTCTCTTTGGCCATGTACTCAATGTGCAGACAATTCTACAGCACTGAGCCTGCACTGTTGAAACTGCTTCGCAAGGGTCACGATTGGATCCCATGTTATTTACAATGCACACTAGCGATCTCATTTCAAATGTTCAAACACGCTTTCCTGAGATCTCATGTCACTGCTATGATGATGACACACAGCTTTATGTATCTTTCAGTCTCACTGAGCATTCTCAAGAATAAGCCGTATTATTAGTAGAAACGTGTATTGACTATGTAAGTACGTGGATGGATGCTAGAGAATAGGCTTATACTAAATAATAGTAAAACTCGTGAAGTTGACGTCCAGTTCTTCTCTTCCGCATTGCCATTTTCGTCCATCTGAGATAGATAAAAGTTAATTCTATACGTTTGGAGACAAATCAAAGCAACCTAGCTGGCATAGCTGCTCAACTTAGCTGTAACGCTTCGTCTGATGACGACTTGCGAATGATTTGCTGCATATATACCGCGACGCGCGCGGGATGCTAAATAGAGGCGCTTTGAGGAGACACTTATTGCTAAAATATACCGTGTAAGGGAGACGTATCGGCAAATATATGTATATCTTACTGTGCAGGAGTACGACCTGTAAGCAATCTGAAATACATATCAAAGTTGGTGGAGGATGCAGCTACCCAACAGGTTATGGAACATCTTAGACGCAACTCTCTTTGGCCATGTACTCAATGTGCAGACAATTCTACAGCACTGAGCCTGCACTGTTGAAACTGCTTCGCAAGGGTCACGATTGGATCCCATGTTATTTACAATGCACACTAGCGATCTCATTTCAAATGTTCAAACATGCTTTCCTGAGATCTCATGTCACTGCTATGATGATGACACACAGCTTTATGTATCTTTCAGTCTCACTGAGCATTCTCAAGAATAAGCCGTATCATTAGTAGAAACGTGTATTGACTATGTAAGTACGTGGATGGATGCTAGAGAATAGGCTTATACTAAATGATAGTAAAACTCGTGAAGTTGACGTCCAGTTCTTCTCTTCCGCATTGCCATTTTCGTCCATCTGAGATAGATAAAAGTTAATTCTATACGTTTGGAGACAAATCAAAGCAACCTAGCTGGCATAGCTGCTCAACTTAGCTGTAACGCTTCGTCTGATGACGACTTGCGAATGATTTGCTGCATATATACCGCGACGCGCGCGGGATGCTAAGTAGAGGCGCTTTAAGGAGACACTTATTGCTAAAATATACCGTGTAAAGGAGACGTATCGGCAAATATATGTATATCTTACTGTGCAGGAGTACGATAAAAAAATGGCTGCTCAGTGTTGTCTAGTCCATGTTGAACATGTCAAATAAGCATCCTTCGATACCATGTACTATTGATAGACATGAATTCGTCAATATGCCCTAGGTAATCACTTACTTGTCTGACAAAGTCTTGAAAATCCATGAAATAATGAAAATCGTTTAGATCCAATTTGTGAACCTAGGAATTATCCTCCTGCTGACACGTTCAAGGAAGAAAAAAAGTGTTAAGCAATTTTAAATCTCTTTCTGAGTACGAGGTTGAAAAACTCATTGCAAACCTCAGCAAAAATTCATGACCATTGGACCCAATACACACAAAACTCCTCCTCTAATGTGTCGATGTACTCATTCTTATATTCACATCATTGATCAATCTCTCTCTCTCTCTCTCTCTCTCTCTCTCTCTCTCTCTCTCGACCGGTCACTTTCCAATGCAATGGGAAAATGCTCTTATCACTCCGTTATTGAAAGAAACCGGTTCTTGATGCAGTCTTTAAGGAAACTTACGACCTGTAAGCAATCTGAAATACATATCAAAGTTGGTGGAGGATGCAGCTATCCAACAGGTTATGGAACATCTTAGACGCAACTCTCTTTGGCCATGTACTCAATGTGCACACAATTCTACAGCACTGATCCTGCACTGTTGAAACTGCTTCGCAAGGGTCACGATTGGGTCCCATGTTATTTACAATGCACACTAGCGATCTCATTTCAAATGTTCAAACATGCTTTCCTGAGATCTCATGTCACTGCTATGATGATGACACACAGCTTTATGTATCTGTCAGTCTCACTGAGCATTCTCAAGAATAAGCCGTATTATTAGTAGAAACGTGTATTGACTATGTAAGTACGTGGATGGATGCTAGAGAATAGGCTTATACTTAATGATAGTAAAACTCGTGAAGTTGACGTCCAGTTCTTCTCTTCCGCATTGCCATTTTCGTCCATCTGAGATAGATAAAAGTTAATTCTATACGTTTGGAGACAAATCAAAGCAACCTAGCTGGCATAGCTGCTCAACTTAGCTGTAACGCTTCGTCTGATGACGACTTGCGAATGATTTGCTGCATATATACCGCGACGCGCGCGGGATGCTAAGTAGAGGCGCTTTAAGGAGACACTTATTGCTAAAATATACCGTGTAAGGGAGACGTATCGGCAAATATATGTATATCTTACTGTGCAGGAGTACGATAAAAAAAAATGGCTGCTCAGTGTTGTCTAGTCCATGTTGAACATGTCAAATAAGCATCCTTCGATACCATGTACTATTGATAGACATGAATTCGTCAATATGCCCTAGGTAATCACTTACTTGTCTGACAAAGTCTTGAAAATCCATAAAATAATGAAAAATGTTTAGATCCAATTTGTGAACCTAGGAATTATCCTCCTGCTGACACGTTCAACGAAGAAAAAAAGTGTTAAGCAATTTTAAATCTCTTTCTGAGTACGAGGTTGAAAAACTCATTGCAAACCTCAGCAAAAATTCATGACCATTGGACCCAATACACACAAAACTCCTCCTCTAATGTGTCGATGTACTCATTCTTATATTCACATCATTGATCAATCTCTCTCTCTCTCTCTCTCTCTCGACCGGTCACTTTCCAATGCAATGGGAAAATGCTCTTATCACTCCGTTATTGAAAGAAACCGGTTCTTGATGCAGTCTTTAAGGAAACTTACGACCTGTAAGCAATCTGAAATACATATCAAAGTTGGTGGAGGATGCAGCTATCCAACAGGTTATGGAACATCTTAGACGCAACTCTCTTTGGCCATGTACTCAATGTGCACACAATTCTACAGCACTGATCCTGCACTGTTGAAACTGCTTCGCAAGGGTCACGATTGGGTCCCATGTTATTTACAATGTACACTAGCGATCTCATTTCAAATGTTCAAACATGCTTTCCTGAGAGCTCATGTCACTGCTATGATGATGACACACAGCTTTATGTATCTTTCAGTCTCACTGAGCATTCTCAAGAATAAGCCGTATTATTAGTAGAAACGTGTATTGACTATGTAACTACGTGGATGGATGCTAGAGAATAGGCTTATACTAAATGATAGTAAAACTCGTGAAGTTGACGTCCAGTTCTTCTCTTCCGCATTGCCATTTTCGTCCATCTGAGATAGATAAAAGTTAATTCTATACGTTTGGAGACAAATCAAAGCAACCTAGCTGGCATAGCTGCTCAACTTAGCTGTAACGCTTCGTCTGATGACGACTTGCGATTGATTTGCTGCATAAATACCGCGACGCACGCGGGACGCTAAGTAGAGGCGCTTTAAGGAGACACTTATTGCTAAAATATACCGCGCAAGGGAGACCTCTACTCAGCATCCCGCGCGCGTCGCCACAGCATGTGAGTGATGCAATGATTCCCCGCCGACTATAATGGGTTCATTGACCGCGAGAGTGGACTTGTCATTTACTTTGAGTTTACGTGCCTCGCCCATCACGATAAGCTCAGAGTTCGCTGGTACCCCGGTAAAAATAACAATAATACTCAGTGTTCCTGTATGTGCAATATTAGCCCTCTAAATTCGTAGCAGAATCAACATATAGAATTAACATCTCCAAATGGAAGGCGTCAGAAAGCCACGTGAACCTGTTCCACCCGGGAAACATCCGGTTCTCATCTTTTCAATAGACCCCATCCCCGCCTCGGCTTTCGGATCTCAAACAAAAGCGAGAAGAAAAGCGAAAAATCGCTGGCTAATGAATAGTGTGTCTGTGAAGGCTTTTTTAATGCGGCCCTCTACGGCCATAAAGTATAATCTCCATCCATACGTCCTTGATGTACTGTAGTTTGTATGCGCTCGATGTATTTACCTGTGATTCCTTTTATTTCATTGTATTTTTGTTTTCTTCTTCTTTCTTTCCGTGTTAATCTATTAATTTGGAAGTCATCAATATAATCAGGGACAATAACGCCTTTCCTTTTTGTTGCATTCGAGCATTTCCTTCAAAATATAAAACCATGAGAAGGGCGTATGTAGAGAGTGGGAGGTGAAATGGAAAAGAGAGAGAGAGAGGGGGGGGGGGGTGCATAGCACCCACTGTATTTTCTTTTGTGTGTATTTATGTATATCATTTGGCTTCCTGCAGAGAATTGTCATTTACAGCAGGCAGTCACAATCTTTTTTATTACTTTACTTTCTTTCACAAAATCCTAAACATGTATTACCTTTTCAATACAAAATTATCACTGTTTAAACCGTCAGGACGATTTCTCCGATGAATGCAAGAAGTTTCGTAAACGATATTTTGCCTTGCCCTGCAAAACGAGACGGGACTCTTCATTTGAAATTCATTTTGATATGATTGAATTGATGACAATTTGTGTATACATGATACATGCTTTTTGAGAAAAACCTTGTGAAAGCATTGGCGGATCCAGGGGTCACAGCGACGGCGGTAATTATTGGTGACGCCAAAAAAAAAAAAGGGGGGGGGGAGGGGGGGGGGAGGGGGGGGGAGGTGAGAAAAAAAAGAGGAGAGGGGGAAAGAAAAAGAAAGAAAATAGGAAGGAAATTGAATGCAGTAAGAGAAGGGTCATTCAGAATAGAAATTTCGCACGCGCTCCAGGATCGCATTGTCTGTTGAGTCACGTAATGATTATGCTCAAGAGGATAAAAAGGGTTCGAACTTTTCCGTTTACAAGTCAATAATGCGCAAACTCATTCTGCCATTGATTCCAGTTTTCATTATACAGATACACATCCTATTCATGGTATAAAGTGCTGAATATAACAAAAATGTCCAAGCGCTCGCATTATGAGATACGTATCCTATTCATGAATTCCCACAAAATTAGTCTTTGGCGTGTCTTCTTTTCGGGTCAGTATATAAAATATTTTCAGCTCGCGCTTTGTTCGCATTACTTGTTTTCATAGTTCACGCATCCTATTCATGATTCCAAAGATTGCTTACGATATTCTGTATTTCAAGTATAAATCGCGCTTGCATGACTTGCTTTTAAGATACCCATCCTTATCATGGTTACAAAAGTACCTTCTAAATTCCCGTTTTATATGGTCTAATCTTTGTAATTGCTCATAAAAAAACGTGCTTATACTGTTTAGTGTTCAGGTAGTAAAATCGGACACTTCGTGCTCACATCAATTGTTTAATAAGATACCAATCGTGTTCATGATTACAAAAATGATTATACACAATCACTATTCTTCAGGTCGGAAAATAGAAAAAAAAAACATATATGCGGGCTGAGAAAATCAGACAGACGAGCTCACTTTCTACTGCACTTATTAATGCATGAATAAATATAAATCCTGGATTCGAATATAGTTATTCTGGATGATTCGACTAGTCATACATTTGCGATAGGGATTTGTTTTGTTTTTCTTTGAACGATACGGGATAGAAAGGCTAGCTTCAAAATCTTATTTCCTTCAGACCTCGAATCAAAAAGAACACGTAGCAACATTCCTTTGCGCTTCCGTGAATCGACAAACGGAGCTTGTGCACAGCACGCTTCATCTCATTCATGTACATATGCGTCCAACAAAAAGACACAAACACAATTTTGTTGAAACACTATATAGTCTTGTTACACCATAATCCAATTTCATTTCAAACTCGGTGCAGGATATAGTCAGGACGTTCCAAATATGACATATTCGTCGTGTTCATTGGGATGGTGACTTCATTGATTTTGAAAGGTTTAGCGTAAAGGTTCATAATCCACTAGCCATGTTCATGTACAGTGCACATGGCTTGATTGATTGAAACATCCAGGGATGTCTAATTCCTGTCCTGTTTATTGTACCACACGCTTTTTCCAAGTTTTCAATCGACCAGCCCCTTAATATTGCCTATAGGCTGAACGCGTTCTGGGCTTGTCACTTCCTGTTCTTTCATAAAGAAATTGACCTTTTATTGGCTCCACGATTGCACCTTTCAAAGTAAATCATACTGGTATTAAGCCTGCTGATATCGAAGAGAGATTATTCATTATCATGTGCTTGCCATCAAACAAACAGTTCATTTCTTCTAGACTTTAGAATAAGCGGAATATAGACCTGATTTAGCCCGCTTTGCTCTTCACCACTGGAAGCAATACAATGGAGAAATAAAGAGCAGGAACACACAGGAAGCCACGGTGTAATGATGATTATACATTTTGATGACTGCATACAAAGTGATACATTTTCATATCGGTACCGTGAAATATTAATATAATATTGACTGGCCTTGACGGGAATACGACATATATTGCCAGGACAAAGACGAGGGCAATATGGATTCAGTGAGAGCAATAAAGGTCGTATATTCCGAAAGTAAGAGCCAGTGAATATCATTATCATTATTAACATTAGACATCTATAGCTAATAATTTACACTTTCTATATCCCATGTTTTGAATAATGTCATTAAATTCCTTATCATCGAAAGACGCAAATCTTCCGGATGTTAGACCAGGGACAATACAAGACGATATTTCCCGTTTTATTACACGTCAAGTCCATAAGCTTTTGTGAAAGATGGTAATATTGTCAATATTACCATCTGTGCCCCATCGGCACTGGAAACGAGGGGAATATGGTTTCGTAAAACCACTGCTCAGATGTCTGATACGGATAATAATAGGAGTTCTATTCTAAATAATCTGACAATGAAATACGAATGGGATTAAATGACATTATTAGTGATTACTTAATCAGCTTGATTACATGGGCCTATGACAATTTATTTACATTCACATGCGTATAGTTATAGGCGTACGATCACGATAACTGTCAACATAATTCACAAGGAATGTTAATATCCCAAGGACGAAGAAAGGTAGCGGTAAATACTATTATTAATGCGATTGATGCAGGGAAGTTTTGTCTTGGGGTGTTTTTGGACTTGTCGAAAGCTTTTGACACCATCGACCATGACATCTTAATCAACAAGCTTGAGCATTATGACATTCGTGGAATTGCTTTAAATTGGTTTAGAAATTACATATATTATATCGATTACAGTTTGTAATGGTTAATGGAGTCAAATCTCAATCCAGTGGAGTAAAATATGGCGTACCTCAGGGCTCAGTCCTGGGTCCCTTATTGTTTTTGATTTATGTTAATGATTTTATAAACTCATCTCAGTTGTTTACCTATTCACTTTTTGCTGATGATACTTGCTTGCTCTCTCACCACAAAAACATGCATATTCTTATTCTGACTGCAAATACAGAAGTTACCAACATATTCAAGTGGTTTTGTTGCAACAATCTTTTATTAAATGCCAGTAAGACTCAATATGTTGTCTTTAGATCAAAGGGAAAAAGAATTCCAGATAATACTGGTGCCTTGACAATCGGTGGTCATGTGATCAACCGAAGTCAAAATGTAAGGTTTCTTGGAGTTACGGTTGATGATCATTTAACTTTGAAAGATCACCTTAGTTTTGTTTGTACCAAGGTCTCAAGGAGTGTTGGTGTGATTTCCAAGTTACGCTTCTTTTTATCAGAGAAAACCTTAGTATAACTCTATAATGCTGCCATTATGCCCCACTTAACTTATTGTAATGTTGCAAGGGGAAATACGTATAGAACTCATATAAACAAGTTGATAGTCCTTCAAAAGAAAGCCATCATGATGATTACAAATTCAAATTACAGAAGTCCAAGTGCTCCTTTATTTCTTCAACTTCAAGTGCTGCCTGTTGATGAATTAGTCTCTTTAAGTTGTTTGATATTCATGTACAAATCTCAATCGGATCAAAATAGTTCATCTTTAAAAGATGTGTTTATCATAATTCTACTGTTCATCAGTACAACACACGTCAAAGAAACCTAATCCATCAACCTCTAGCAAGGACTCAAACTGCTTTGAACTCTTTTGTAGTTGTTTCCATAAAAGAATGGAACAAGTTTCCACAAAACAAGAGGTCCAGTCCAACGCTGTCTAAATTTAAACTTTCATGTCGAATATATCTTTTTGAGAATTTACAAAACAAGCTAAAGTAAATAACGGAAAGCCATGTATGTCTGTGTGTTTTGCGGCGTGTGTGTGTGTGTGTGTGTGTGTGTATGTGTGATCTTAATTTTTTTTTATTCCAATTTTTACTCCTTATTTATCATTGTAAATATGCCATTCGTCATATATTTTTGTGTCATTATAACGTACCTTGTAAGGGGCCCCTATCACAAGCTCTGCTTTCTCCGAGGTCCCAAACCCATCATGTGCTTTCTTTGTCAATTAAATGTTTAAATGTTTTCTTGATTGGTTTGAATAAAACTTGAACTTGAACTTGTACACAATTAGCAATCTTGAAATCCTCGAGATGAGAAAGTAAATAATTTTTATACAGTGTTCCTGCATGCGTCCCTCACATTTTTTTTTTTCTTAGTACAATATTTTTTAAGGAATAATTTATTGTGATCCCCGTCTATTTCTCCTCCCGTTTTTTTTAAATATATTTTTTATTTTCTCTCAAATCAATTGAAGAAATCATTCTTAATTAAACCCGATGCATTGTACATTGACATTTTGAATTAAACATAAATTGCAATAGTCTTAAAAAAGGAATAAGTATATGTTCATATATTGTTTACAAAACATTATTGTACAATCAAGAATCTTGAGAGGAAAGCGTTGTCTATTTACTGTATTCTCCCACCCCCTCCCCCGTTTGAACATACTCCCAACACCTTCATCCACACACCCAAACTCACACACACACACACACACACACACACACACACATACGCACACACGCAGCACACAAACACGCACCTACACACACACACACACACACACACACACACACACACGCACGCACACAAAACAAAACATGTTTACTGAAGGATATATGCAAACAAGTATTTTCTAACCAAAAAATAATGTATTCGCCTCGCCGTCCGTTTGACCGCAAAGAACGGTTTCCCGCCCTATTGGATCGAGAGAGTTGTGAGGTTGGAGCATTCAAACTACTATACTGAACTTTTTCAGATTGTCATAACTGCTAAACTAAAAGTGTTTCAAAGCGAACTAATAAGCAAATACTACAACAACGACAATGACAATGACGATGACAATGACAATTTATTGATCCCATGTCACCTTGTTAGATATTATGTCCGTTTTAGTATACTATTTACTATCACTGATCAGTTCTTTTAATATACCAAATCCCCATTTCGCTTCCCTAGGTAAAACACGTTGATCAAATAACTTCAAGAGAATATCAATAGGTATTTTAAATTGGTATGTTTTTGACAAAAGACTGTTTCCCCTTCTTGCTTGATTCAGCTGCTTTATTATTGATTTGTGCTCAGTTGCGAAATGTATCATAATCATAGGTGGTACCGAGATCAACAACTTCAACCACGTTATTATCAAACCTAAAAATTGGAATCCTCCGTACTTCCCCACGAGAAAAGATAATGACTTTTAACCACCTTTTGCAGTGTACAGATAACGCATCTAATGCAAGTTGAAGTTCACTTTCAGATTTTGCAAGAACTAAATTGTATCATCTGCGTAAAGTAGAGTAAAGAGCTTGTATATATACTTTTTGTATATATGTATGTAGCTGCATCAATTTTACGAGGAAGAATATCTTTCCCTTGAAATTTTTCAGAAACAAACTGTTCAAAACTCTTCTCTCTGACAAACACAACCACATCATTTTGAAAATAACCGCGTGATTTTTGTAAGCGTTTCATGGCAGCAATGATCATACTTCAAAATATAGTAAGACTGTTACCCTAATTATTAGGGTTATTATTATACTCCCGGGGTATTTCAAAGCTTGTTTTTACGGGGGGGGGGGGGGCATTTTGCCCCCCCCCCCCTACACACACACACACGTTATATTCAGAATGATGGGATTGTGTTTAGATCTGCTCCAACATATGGCCATTAGCAATAAGGTTAAAGCCCCTACGCCTTTCAAGAAATTTCTTGCCGTTTCTTGTGTTGCCTCTGTTCATATTACCGAACCTGTATTACACAGTAAAAAATGTTGATCGGCCTAACACTGTCAGATTTATCTATAAAATACATATTACAACGATTAACATCTTCCATTCACTTTCACACCCGGTTAAGTAGCATCGGAATCTCCTAAAAGGCAAAACGGTAAATTATGCACGTTCTTCAACATTATCAAATCAGCAGCAATGTCATCAGTAGATTCATTATATAATAATAAGAATGTTCTGGGGAAATATTTATAAACGATACCTCACATAAATGAAAATCCGAAAGCTTTCTCACTGATATATTATCCAAAATATTGTTTCTGATATTGCATTTCGAATCCAAACCTAACACATACTGTTATTCAATATTTTTTCTCTAATTAAGACACCAATACCATGAATTCCACCGTACACAGATTTACTTTGATTTTGACTTTGATTTGTAAAGATAATGTAAAGAGTCTGGGTATCAAACTTCCATAACTC
The DNA here is from genome assembly GCA_963669155.1 of Arbacia lixula. Classification (NCBI taxonomy): domain Eukaryota; kingdom Metazoa; phylum Echinodermata; class Echinoidea; order Arbacioida; family Arbaciidae; genus Arbacia; species Arbacia lixula. Next base: position 21,351,285 of record OZ022578.1, on the reverse strand, counting down.
ACAGTACTATCGCATTGCATTTTTTCCATGATTATTTTTAGTGAAAGAAACAGCTACTGTAGCTGACCCCTAATTACTCTGTGCATAAGGCATAAAGTATGCCTTATGCACATGCACAGAGTAAGTATGTAGAGTAAGCACAGAGTACAGTAGTATGTAGAAAATTCATGCGTAGGTCGTGGACACATGTACGTATACACACAACCTATACGCAGTCAACTCATCTAATTATATATGCACGCGTTTGTGCGCGCACTGTCCCAGAAACCGTACCCTGGCGCGCCCTGGCCCTGACGTGACCGGTACGCGGTCGACTCGACGGCGCGCCTGCCTGATTTGAGCTATGAGCGCGAGCTGCTCTGCGCGCGCTGCATGATGCACGCATCAGCTATGCAGCTGCCTACAACTCATTTTATTCTTAGCAGTGCAGTTTCAGTGCTGCATGCTGTATGTACAATAGATGCAGATTGAGTACACATGCCAAAAGAGAGTTGCGTTTCTGTTCCATATTCTGTTGGGTAGCTAGCTGCACCCGTACCCTCGACCAACTTATGCATTTCAGATTGCTTACAAGCCGCAAGTCAGACAGTCATGTCCATTGACTCTATTACAATGAGTACAGATGGTGTTAATCAACTAAATTTGTGAAAAATGAATTGATCCCCAATACATTCAGACTTCAATATAAATTGTGTACCCTCAAAAATTAATGGCCATTTTGTTGATTATTGAATGGTAATGCCAGTAGGCTGGGATGTGGAGAGGGGGCCGGGGTAGGGGTGTATTTGATTCATAGCAATCACAGTCACTCAGTCAAGTATCATTGTAGTACATATACATGTAGTTAAAACATGGCATATTTGCACTGTCACACTATGTACAACAAACGTAAACACACACTCTCTGCACATTCCACGTCCATGGACACATTCAGAACAGGAACTCATAAAAACACTAAAAAAATGTTTGTTTTTTTCATCTGAAATTAAATACAGAAATATTGTTTGTACCTCACTTTTAGCACTTTGGAATAAGCAGATGATTATACTTGGACGAACATGAAATGGAGGAATAAACGAAAGCCGTACACAAAAGCAAAGACCATGAAGGAGACACATGACACTAAATGTAACTGTATTAACAATGCATTTAATTAAATGTTAAAAAGTTATAAATTTATTTAACCGTTGCAAGGTGCACATGAATTATAGTACATGAATGTCATTTAAGTGACCTCCCTGTGACGCAGGTCTCGAAATACAAATTCAAATTCAAACTAAATTTCAGAACAGTATCGCACATTTAGGAGAACATCATTCAAATACATGCCAAAAGATATCAAAACGTTACAAATTGTACCTGATTTTATGGTCACAACCACCAAAAAATTTAGCACCAACTAACATTCAAATCAATAGATCTGAAGTTTCCTGTCAACAATAATGATTGTTTTTTTTTTTTTCAGTGAAATTATGTACAATTACTACCATTACCTCAACAAATTCAGAGGATATTAATGACATACACCTGTATATGCAAATGTTTAAAACTCTTTATAAAACATCTCTACAATACCACAAACCTTATGAACTTCTTAAAGCTCTCTTTAATTACACATATTTGATAACATATTCATCTAAATACGCAGACATTAAAGCCCCTGTTCAACCGCTGAAAACAAAATTTTGAGGGAAATTAGAAAAAGTGATACCATTGCAAATTACAATTCACACACTTTCGTAAAAATTTCAAGCAATTATTATCTGTGAAATGATTGAAACCTTTTCTCATGTTAATTTCTACTACAGGTAGGTAATGATAAAGAGATACATGTATACTGAGCACTCACAAATTCCAGATCACAAGACTTAATACTATTCATTTTTTAATGAAATTAGATTTAGAAACTTGTACACAGTTGATAATTATGCCCCCCCCCCCCCCCCCCCCGTCTTTAAAGCACAGCCATTCATGACACATGCAAGTAGAATTCAAATAACCTATGAACTGCAAGTATAACCTCATGTACTAAAAATGACTCTTATCAGCCAATCCTAATGGGACACCAACCTACTATGTTTAAAGAAAATTCAATACTTTTCAAGATGCTTTGACCTTATTTAGTTTCTATTTGATTTAGAAATAGAAACCAAATAAGGTCAAAGTATCTTGATCTTTTAGATTTTCTTCAAACTTGGATGATTTGTTTTTTTATAGAACTATAAAAAAAGAAGACAATCCAAAACATTTTCTTTAAGAAAACTGTGTTCACTAGGTACATGTGTACATTCCTTTCTTGTGTGAAAATAGGGGGGTTGAATAATTTTGCAACATGCTTTCTCAGCGCAAATTGCAATTTCAGATGAACTTTGAAGTAAACTTTGATTTTCTTCTCTGGTATTCTTTAGTAATTAACTGTCTGCTCACTATCTTAATGGTTTAGTAGCAACCTGCTGTTGCAATGTTATTCATTATGACAGAATGTCAAAAATGAGAGGGGGGGGGGTTGAATAATTTTGCTGCCAACTGTATTTCAATATACAATATACAAGATATTCTGTCTGTCATAAAAAAAAACGAAATTTGTCAACTGGCAAATAAAGCTAGTAAACCACAAAGGACCAAAAATCATCAACAGAAAGTTAGAGAGGGGCAGAAAGCTTCTGTCATCACTGAAAACAAAAGATGGGACAGAAGTTACCGATAAAGAAGAGATTACTCAAGCGATTGAGGACTTCTATAGAGAACTCTATAGCACAGATCAACCAGATTGGAGAGTAAATGAGGACTGGAATGAGAAATCAAATGATGTTCCACCAATACTAAAGGAAGAGGTGAAGAGTGCTTTATACATGTATCAGATGAAAAGGGGAAAGGTTCCAGTGGAGGATCAAATGACTGCAGATATTATTAATTTGGGGGGCGAGGACACCATATCAATCCTAACAAAACTGTTCAACAAGATCATGCAAATGGAACAGGTACCTACCCAGTGGAACAAATCAAAAGTTATCATACTGTCCAAGAAAGGGGACATCAAGGACATCAAAAACTACAGGCCCATTAGTCTGTTGCCTCATATATACAAAATATTCACACAAATTTTTCTTGCTAGGGTAGAGAAACAGCTTGATGAAAATCAACCACGGGAACAAGCTGGTTTCGTACAGGATACAGAACATCAGAACATCTCCACACCTTAACCCTATCTAGCCCGGAGGGGGGGGGGGCAAAAACAGCCCCCCCCCCCCTCGACATTTTTCGCAATAAATTTGTAACGCGAAAAGATCACGCCGCGACGTTTCAGGACTTTTTCCTTCAAGTCTCACGCATCTCTTAAGACCAAATTTGCGACGTGGGGGTACACGGTTCCGAAGTTATGTAACATTGTGTATGTGCATGTCAGACCAAAAATTGCTCAAAAACATGATTTCATGTACAAATCCAATGCAAATTCTGTATCTAGTCAAAATTCATAAATGTATCATTATTTCTATTATTACTGATGAAGAACAATAGATTTTATGTTATTTATGACTGAAATAGTGTTGCCAACGAATTCCATCAAAAAAACAATGAAAAACATCAAGTCCGAAAAACAAAGAAATACATAAGAAATTAAAAAACAATAAAATACATAAGAAAAACCATTTTTTAAAATCCCAATTTGATAATAATCCTAAGAAGAGTGTCTGGACTGATATCTAGAAGTTTTGGGGCTATATTTAAAGATTTACAACCAAATTATGATTTTTATGCATTTAATTAGCATAATTAATTGATTAAAAATAAATTTGCATAATTTTGGTGCAATTGGCAATTGAATTGTGGAGATTACTGCATCGGTGACGTATGTGCCAATTTTCGTCGCGATCACGCGATCAACGGTCGAGATCTTAGGGGGGGCTGTTTTTGCCCCCCCCCCCCCCCCCCCCCGAGCTATGCGATTTCAAAATAGCCCAGGCTATATAGGGTTAAGCCAGATAATCAAGAAGGCAAAGGAATACCGTTTTGACATCTGCTGCAGCTTTGTTGATTACGAGAAGGCATTTGACTGCCTAGACCATCAGTCATTATTCAATGCCTTAGAAAAGCAGGTCACAGACGGAAAGTACATTCGCCTAGTTAAGACCATCTATAAGGACTCTAGTGCCCGTGTACATCTAGAAAGCACTACAACAAATGCCTTTAAAATCCTGAAAGGGGTAAGACAAGGTAACCCCATCTCACCAAAGCTCTTCACTGCAGCTATTGAGGATGTCTTCAGAAACCTTGATTGATTATCATTGGGAATAGTGGTGGATGGGGAACACCTGACACACCTCAGATTTGCAGATGACATTTTACTACTTAGCCATACACCTCAGGAACTGGAGAAAATGGTCCGAGAACTAAGTGAAGAAAGTAGAAAAGCTGGACTGAAAATGAATATCACAAAGAAAAAGGTAATGATGAGCAGTAGATTCAAAGAACACAAAATCACAGTTCGGGGGAGGACCGTAGAAAAGGTAGACAACTACATATATTTGGGCAAAAATATCTCCATAGAAAATGAAACAGCAGGGGAAGTGAATAGAAGGATTCAGTTGGTTTGGGCAAAATTTGGCAAGCTCAACTTTATCTTTCGTGATGAGAAGCTCCCTCTTTCTCTCAAGAAACAGATTTTCAACCAATGCATCATACCTGTGCTCTCTTATGGAGCAGAAATATGGACCACAACTAAGAGACTGGAGAGAAAACTTAGAGTAACCGAAAAGGGTATGGAAAGAATCATGATTGGTGTTACAAAGAGGGACAAAGTTAGAAACCAGGATTTGAGAAAGAAAACCAAAGTACAAGAAATTAAATCAAAGAAATGGAGGTGGGCTGGTCATCTAGCTAGGAGGAAAGATGATAGATGGACTAATAAATCAACCATCTGAACCCCCAGGGCTAACACCAGAAGAAGAGGCAGGCTAAGTAGGAGGTGGATTGACGATATTAGAGAATATGGTAGTATGACATGGAAACGAACGGCACAAGATAGATCAAAATAGAAAAATGATGAGGCCTTCCTTCATCAGTGGAGAGAAATAGGCTAGAGATAGAGATAGAAATAAAGTTTACAACATAAAATGTTTTGTAACAGATTAAAAAAAAAACAGAAATAATAAGACAAAGAAAAAAATCCATAATAATACGTAAATAGTACCATAGCGAGTCAAAAAACATTGCAAATTGGAAATTAATTAAATAATTTGCATTCCTCTTTTCACTGTCCCCGATACCCCTTCCCTCTATCCAAGGTAAGATGGAAAGAGTAGAAGATTGAAAGGGTGCAGATATGAAAAAAATTACAAGTGGAAGTGGAGAAGGTAAAAATTATCTGGTCATCTGGGGCCTGTTTCTGCATTTCGATGCCAGTAACATCTAATTTAGAACTCACGTTAGCGCCAATGATACTAAACCGATTCTCAAAGAGAATGCTAAGTCGGATATCACTGACATCTCGTGAATTGATACCGGATCAGACTTTTTTCAGACAAATTGATAGCCTTTCTCACGAAACTCTGCAATAATTGATAAAGTATCAGGTTGAAATAATTGTAATTTTGTTAACTATGGGGCGAAGTATTGTTTAAAACGTTGATAATTCTATGGCTTGATGTGTAACGCATCATTTTCATGAAGATCCCTCATTTTATTCCGTTAAATCAATTCATCGATTTTCTTCAATGCCTTCCATTTTGGTCATATTTGTGTTGAAAGATATAATGTAAATGATAGTCTACACAAACATGCCATTCTTAAAATAAATGTCTGAATATTGAAGAAAGGGGTAATCACATGCATGTGTTGATATTCACAACTGATGGAAAACTCTCAATCAAACCTTAACTAAATCATTCAAAAATAAAGAAGCGAACATGAGTGAAGTTTCAACATTAAACAGTGTTAAAAGGTGGATTGCTTAGACTAGCCCTCTGATCTACGGAATGCTCGAATGATACTCGACATTTTGAAATATTTGTAAACCTTTTTCATGAATCTCGCGTTCAATGAAGTGATGTTAAACAAGCAAACCCCTTTCCCTGCCACAGCTGATTTTATTCTTAGCAAATTCTGACAAAATGCAGCAGAAATGTTATCATAGAACGCACATTATGCAAATTCATTCACTTTTCAACTCAGATTTCCATAAGTCACTATTGTTCTCAACGATCGTCCAATCGAGAACAATAGATGCGACAGGGTCCGAGCAGTTCCAGCATTTAGAGCTGAGGTTAGAGTTTATAGCTTTGAGAATCACCTCGGTGCTAACTATCAGAGTTAGAGCTGAGGTTAGAGTTGTCATCGTGTTGAGAAACGCGCCCCTGGTTCTTTGACGCCTGATGGTCGTGGCTGGTCATCTGGTCCTGTGATGTCTGATGAGCTTGCCAAGTCAATTGGTCCTGTGACGCCTGTCCTTCCTGTAGCAAAGGTGTTACCAAATACATTTTGGATCTATTCAGTTAAAGGTATACATTTGAGGAACAAAGGAAGCTGTTCAAATCTGCATATAAAATATTTTTTTTTTATGAGTGAATATGAAACACTTCTACTTGAACTTGTGTTCATGTGCTGGCCAAGTCTATGTATATCAGAATTATTGAAGGGGAGGGGCAACTTTCTGCAACAACAACAAAAAAAAAGAATTATCTAAAATTTCTACTGCAGATAGATGATGATTCAATGATGCACAATTTTAGACTAAAAGATTTCATACTTTTAATGTGAAGTAATAAGATCAAATCCATTGTAAAACTAGAGTATGCTTTTATATCAGCAAGTCAATGCATGATTTTTTTTGGCTGTGGTAACTTTATATTTATACACCATACTGATCGAGGTCATAACTCCACAACTGAAAAACATATAAGTCCTAATAATTTGTTAAATGGGTTCCATTATCTCATATCTCACATCTCATTTGACCTTGCAATAACATTGACACTGCCTCTAAAACAATGTCCTTCTCATGTTAGAAGTACATGTAGTAATCAAAACCAATGTTCTGTCTTAGTTAATGCACTGATTTTTGGTTGTGGCGACCTTTTATAAAAACAGAAGTCATAATTCTCAGAAGGTGCATCTTCATTAGCCTGATGTGGCGAAATATCTACTGTAGGTAGTTCTGATTGGGATAGCCTAGCCAGAGCACGAAATAGCTATAGCTATTTGTGTCTTCATTAGCCAGATCAGGCAAAATAGCTAGCTATTTGGTAGAGAAAATTTCCCAAGAAATCTTGGGCTAGATGGAGCTAGCTAGAGCTAGTTTGTGAACTAGCTAGAGCTAGCTCTGAGCGTCTTCATTAGCCTGAAAACTTCTCAATCCCGGCATGCATCAGCGTGCATGAGGCATTGTTTACGTAATAGGTTTTTATACGTACGTGAATGAGAGCTCACAAAAAAAGCCATGCAGTCGTGGCCTTTTTCCGTCGCACACTGCGTATGTGCGAACATCGGGTTAATTCATGTATCCCCAGTTTCGAGCTTACATATCGCGACTTTTGAGCGAATGAAGACAGGATTGCAACTTCAGGCTAGTTCCCCGGATCCTCAAACTAGCTCACTATTACATCTGATTGGGCTAATGAAGACGCACAGGTCTAGAGAACGGATTTTCTGAACAAATTTTCAAACAAGATTTTCAACTTCAAATTTTAGTGTTGCAGAAGGCTAACATCCTCTTAATCTTCAAAATTACCAAATATTGCACATTATTAGAATATTTGTATGAAAGTTGGCAACAAAACAATCGCTCGATGACCCATTTTGTTTTACAAATAGTTACCTGTCTCCAGGAAAGGTTCTCTGCATTGTCCTCTTTCCCCTCCTGCAAAGAGACACATATGAGGAGTGTTGTTTAGCATGACTTTCATCATCACATAACTTGGATGAACATGTTCGTCATTGACAAACCTCCCTAAATTCTCACTTTCATGTATCAATGCTGAAGAGATAAGAAAAAGGGTTGGGCATTTCAATGGAAAGTGGTCCTGAGCAAAACAAAACCTATACTCCAGAATCACATGCACTAGCTCTCAGGACTAATTGGGTATTACTGAAAAGAGCTAACAAGGTCATTCATTTAAGCAAAAACACACTTTGATGTGATTTTCTTTGGGGATGGGGAGACTAATTTTATTTTTGTTTTTCTGGTAAAAACATCATTTACAGGGTATCATCATCTCATACTCACGATCATTTCAGATTCAATTTCATCACTTCTGCTTAATTTCTCTGAAAAACCTGAATATTGGAAATCATCAATCTCTAAATGTTTATGAATGAAATAACCAGGTCTTTATTTAGACACGTGTTCACAAAAGGAGGTTTATTCACACCATGGACTAAACCATGGAATGCTACTTGTAGACCGGTAAAAAAATATAAAACACATTTCTCAATTTCTATATAGTAATAACGGACCTCAGAACATAGACCTTCTTAATATTGTCTTTAAAAAATGTGTAACTTATTCAATAAAGTTAGAGAGTAAAGAATAGTCAGCAACACAAACCAAAACAATTATGTGTGCTCGATCCCTCTGGACTTTAACATAGCTCTGCCTGAAGTTTTCCTCGAGGAGCATCTAATTAACCCAAAACATCATATCTTAAAAGACCCTGTCCGAACCCACTTATACTTAATTGGAAAGCTAATGTTAGCTGCATGATACATAAATATCAATTATATACTATTTCAGTATTTGCCATGCAGAGGGAAAACAGATGTCTGAAGACTAGGGATGCGTTTCTCGACACGATGACAGCTCTAACCTCAGCTCTAACTCCGATAGTTAGCACTGAGGTGATTCTCGAAGCTATTACAACTCTAACCTCAGCTCTAAATGCTGGAACTGCTCAGACACTGTCGCATCTATTGTTCTTGATCGGACAATCCTTGAGAACAATAGTGACTTATGGAAACCTGAGTTGCGTAATTCGGACTGAAAAGTGAATGAATTTGCATAATGTGCGTTCTATGATAACATTTCTGCTGCATTTTGTCAGAATTTGCTAAGCATTAAATCAGCTGTGGCAGGGAAAGGAGTTTGCTTGTTTAACATCACTCAATTGAAGGCAAAATTAATGAAAAAGGTTAACAAATATTTCAAAATATCGAGTATGATTTGAGCATTCCATAGATCAGAGGGCTAGTCTAAGCACGCCGACATATTAACACTGTTAAATGTTGAAAATTCACTTGTGTTTGCTTATTTCTTTTTGAATGATTAAGTCTACGTTTGATTGAGATTTTGCATCAGTTGTGAATATCAACATATGCATGTGATAACCCCTTTCTTCAATATTCAAACATTTATTTTAAGAATGGCATGTTTGCATATAGTATCTTTAAAGGTATCTTTCAATATTATGAATATGACCAAAATGGAAAGCATGAAAGCTAGAAAATCAATGAAGTGATTTAACAGAAGAAAATGAGAGATTGATAGCACAACAGTCCTCGTTATAGACTAATCAACGTTTTAAACAATACCTCGCCCCATATTTAACAAAATCATGATTTTTCAACCTGACATTTTATCAATTATTGCGGAGTTTTATGAGAAAGGCTATTACTAGTTTGTCTGAAAATTCTGATCCGGTATCGAAACACGAGTTGTCACTGATATCCGACTTAGCATTCTCTTAGAGAAACGATTTAGCATCATTAATTCTACTAGCGTAAGTTCTAAGTGAGATGTCACTGGCATAGAAATTTACAGATCTGAATTAGTGAATTCATACAGAAAGTAGCGCCACAGCCGCCATATCATGCAATAACTGTTGGTATATCCCACTAATTTTATGACTTTGAACCCTAAACCTAACCCTGACCCTAACACTATTCCTAATTCTAAACCTACCCCTGACCCTAACCCCAACCCGGCCTATATAGACTACTTATTTGCCGTTGAATAATGATTCAGTTGATTTTGGGGACGTGATTAGTACGGATTCTCCACGGGCGAGTAACGGGTAGCTATCCGCGTAGGCTGCCGGCGCCAGTATGGTCTACTCTAGCCCCGGACCGGACTGCTCCCGCGCAGCGGGAGCTGCGTGAGCGGGCTGATCGCAGTAAGGTCTACACTTATGAACTAGCGCCGGTTTGGATTCTAGCGTAGATCTAGATAGAGACAAGGATCTGTTTAAATATGGGATATTCCTAACTTACCTTTATAATTATAAATTAATTCTGATGACGACTTGGATACTTGCTGCTAGCTAGCTGAGCTGCGCACCGTCTCGCCGACGAAGCGCCCGGGGAGTTTATACCACTGCACTGCACTGACGTACGTACGTATGTCGCGCGCGTGATGCTAGCTAGGGGTGCTTTGAGGAGACACTTTTTGCTAAAACATACCGTGCAAGGGAGACCTTTCGGCAAATACAGCTTACTCTCGTTATAACGAGGTCGTCGGGACCAGGGCTTTTTCCTCGTTATAACGAAACCTCGTTGTATCCAAACAGGATAAAAAACAATAAAATACATTGAAATATGTGTGTTTGTGTGTTCTTTATGTTTTACTATGTTTTGATATCCATAGCCGCCTTGAAAACATGCGTTATCAAACCGATAAGGGAGACTGGAAACGTGCGTTTTCAAACTGAAAAGGGGATTTATTTTTGCTGAACACATCATCCGACCTTGATATATTTTTGCTGTTTTAATAGCTAATTGCATTAAATGAATAAAGACCATTCCCAATACGATGGGTATTATTTTGCAGTAAATAAACTGGTCAAACTAAGTTGACATCGTAATCTTCTAGACAAGAAAACATGCGGTTTAGTTGTTTGGACAAACAAGAGAACGGGCGGCGCAACAGGCCGAGCGGCCGGGAAATGAGGGGAAGGTGTATAGATAAGATCGTCTCGCTCGTCTCAGGCTTGTGACGACGCAGCAACACCGATATGATCGGCACTTTCTTTGTGGGTTAATCCAAAATTATTACGAGGGGGTTCCATGTAGAAGATTAACGCTGCCACTGCATACTTAAATTTCATTTTATATCGTAATTATGATTTCCAGCAGCATTCTTATTTAAAGAAGAATATTTTATTATTTCTTTAATTCTCTCATTTTCATATTTTAGTGTGTGAAATATACTTCACCCGTCCGAGATCACATTTGTTTTTGTCAATAAACCCAATCAATCGCTGCTCATCAGACACACCTCCAATTCAGCACGCGCCGTATCATTGATTGCCGTGATGGGATCGACTTGCAAAATATGTGCTTTCAATGTACGCCCGCACGCTGTGTGTGCGAAGGAGTGATGTATCAGAAACTGTGCACCCCCAATTCAACACGCTCCGTATTTGATTGCCGTGATGGGATCGGACTTGCAAACCATGTGCTTTCATGTACGCCCGCACGCTGTACTGTGCGGAGGAGTACTATATGTACAGTGTATCAGAAAATGTGCATATGCTCGCCTTGCGTGGACGTGTATAACGAGATGTGTCTGGCCCATTGCGGTGCCGTTCTCATGTGCTTTCAATCTTTTGAGAAGATTGCTTTCGACTAGCTCGCTCTCGATTTTTCCTTCCTCGTTGTAACGGGACGCAATTTTTATGTTTTTCTTTGTCTTGGGGTCAACAGAATAAGCTCGTTATAACGAAATCTCGTTATAACCGTGCTCGTTGTAAGCGACGTGGTGCACCATAGGTTTGCATGTAGAAACTTTTGGGACCGAGAGATTCCTCTCGTTATAACGAAACCTCGTTATATCCGTGCTCGTTGTATCGAGAGTAAGCTGTATATGTATATCTTACTGCGCATGAGCGCGATGGAATCAATTACTTTTAAAAAGAGGGTGTTTTTCACACCATAAGGGATATATCTTTATCCTTTAAAAACTGATGAACAAGTTACACATCATTACGTTGGTACAATCACATGTGATCTTAGGTATGGATATCCCACACATATAGGCCGGAGAAAGCGAGATATATCCAATATACTTTGTGTCTCCGTAATACACTTTTATAACAACTTCGAAAAAAAAAAGTATACCCCCTAATATTTGAAACAGTTTCTACTTCAAACTGATGTACCCTGGTATCGAATGGACAATGCCAACATAGAGCTACGGTGTTAACATGAATATTCTTGACGCATTTTGGACACGTGATCCATGGATAACTGTATTATGAGGTGTCAAAACGTTAAGGAGACACAAAAATGTCTCCTTTACGCGGGTGTCTCCCTAAGGTAGGTATAATAACACCGGAATGTCTCCCTAATGCGGGATCCATGCATATATATATATATATATATATATATATATAGTGTACATATTTCGAACCTTTCACAATGAATTCGTTATCTCATCTATATGATTTCTCCATGTCGTATATTGTACGCTGAGAGAGTCGACCTGGTCAAATTCCCTTTTGTGATAACGTGACAGGTGATATTCTTCATGTGCTCTTCTTCAAGCCTCACGCACGATGTAATTTTCCATAAACATCAAATTATTCATACGGTGTTCTGCTTTATTGTGACATCACATCTCACACCCGGGTGTGATTGTTTTACGCCAGATTGAGCGCGCCTTCTTCGCAAATTGATAAATTCTATAGGAGGATACCGGGACCCAAATGCCAGCGAGCACGCTGAATATAACGCTCCCGCGCACCTCTGTAACACCATCAGTGTTTAACGGGGCCATTATAGGGAAACCGAGGACTCAATTGAGAAAGAAACGTGTCTAGCCTTGCGAGCGATAACGTGATTTGTGCGACATTGATAGCTCGCTTTGATACTGTTAGAGGTGTAAGCTGATTGCTGGATGCGAGAGGGGAGACACGTCATCGCCTTTCGATCAAATGTGAAATGTCGCGAGGCACTGAGTTAAATTGACGAACGCGGAAAGCGACAGAACAATTTCATACGATGTGGATGTAGTTTGATACATCATCGTCTTGTATTTCGTGTGCATATTTGTGGGCATATGCTTGTATGTGGCTAATGTTTAAATATGCATGTATGTGTGTATAGTGTATCGTCGCTGAAGTCACGAAGTGGCACGCGCGATTGCAAATGCGCGAAATAATATGTTTTGTGTGTGTGTGTAAGGGGGGGGGGGTGCCTCTTCCTGAAATTAGTGACGATATGAAGGAATATGAATATTTCGTGAAATTAGTGACGATATAAATGATATAAAGAGCTCCCTATTGAAGAGAGATTTTTTTTTTCATAAAGTACACGTCATCATTTTAAACATGTGGTCTGAAGCGTAACAGAGGTGTGGTGTTTATAGACAGTGGTACTAGTATTATAAAGGTAAGAATATACGTACAGAAACACATAGAACCGCTCAAGGTAGTCAAGAAAAGTGATCTACATGAGCAGGTAGTTTTCAAAATACAGGTTACTTTATGCAGTTTTCGATGTTAAACACACAAGGAAAACAAAAAAGTATTTTTTATGGAGAGCTGGCCTTCCTTTTCATGATGTCACGAAAGCAGGTTTCGATGTTGAGGTTAAAATGTAACATGCATGATGCTTTCTGGCAGAAAAGAAGTTGTGGGTTGACGTGTGATGCACAATGTCCATACATTCCTAGTTTTATTTTCGAAGAATGATGATAATATCAGGAAACTTGCTTGCCATCCCCTGACTTTATAATGTGTCAATTTCCGCTTCATTCGAGTTGTAATTTATCTTTAATTATTTTTCGAAAGTGTCAAAAGGTTTTTTGGAAACCTAGAACTATCTCGCCAATGCGACGCTAGAGTTTTCGGTAAAAACTTTGGGTACTGTTATGCAAGGATATGAAACAACTTTCTTTCTTTGAACCCATGTTCCACGCGGCTGAAAAGTTACATATTTTTAACAGGTGCTCTTCAGTTGTTTGAACAATGACGAACATGATAAAAGAAATTTCTTTTCAAGTTGACAACAGGTAAATGTCGGCCCCGTGCATGGTACATCAAAGCATTGTCATGATTGTGGAATGCTTTTGACATTCATGAGCACGCTTTAGAACCCATACAGCTGTTTGAAAATAATTATGCTCGAGTTTCTTCTCCTTCCTAACATCTCCCTAGCGAAACCAAGTCCTGTAACCGGCAGACAGACTCTCTACTCCGTATTATATTATACCGTTGTTAGACATAGGAGTGAATTACAATGAAAATTGTCTACGTTTCAGCCGGATTAAATAGAAATGCATGCATTAGTACAAAAAGATGAGCTTTACAAGAAGGTGGCTTAATAACAGCTTCAGCTCTTCTGTAATAAATAGTACATGAACGCAAGTAATGCATTTAGGCCTACGACGAAAACTGACAATGTAGCAAGAACAATGAAAATACCGCATTTGTTAATTCTTGTCCCTACCGTTACCTGACCAACAATGGGGTTGTTAACGTGGAGGGGCGGGGAGTCTCCGTGTGCCATAGGGATAAAGTGTGTGTGTGTGTGTGTGTGTATGTGTGTATACATGTACATGTGCTTTGTGTTACTATATTTTGTGCAGGCGCCATGAACCACAAAACATGAATACATTTTCAAATCCATTTTTAGAACCATCAACAATAAATCAGACTTAGCAAACAGGTATCATATTACAGAATGATAGGGTTGTTGGTGACATAGAATAATGGCTCGCAAAGACGTCGTGGATAGATTTTCAAATTGCTACTTGGCAGATCACTCATGTTCATGTCCTTTCTTCACGGGTAGAGCTACTTCACACCCGATGATTTTACAACCTAAAATAAGTGTGAAAAGGTTTTTTTTCTAATAATTTTCCACTCCAGTTGTATTAAGGTACGTTCACGTGGAGGTAGTTTGCTGCTGTCGTTTGCTAAAATAACATGTTTTTTTAGCCCTTGCATAGATTTGCTCTGTTCTTACGGACGGGTCAATCGCCTTTGCATTCTTAATCTGTTAGGTGAAGGATTTTCTGGCTTTGTGGAGGGTTGGAAAGGCCTCTCACCAAAGTGCAGCCAGCGAGCAAAAGCGGACCGATTCAGTGCGAACGTCACTTTTAATATGGAACTTAACGAATAAGCAATTGATATAGGAGCGCAACAGAGTGAATCGTAAATGTCACTAAAGCTTAGACTTATACTCCCTTTTCCTTATTATTGGTGTTGTTTTCGGTTCAGAGATATAGCCATACCTGACATGAGCATCGGTTACTGACACCGCCGTGACAACAAAAAGTAAAAATTCAAATTCAAGGCGGACCATGCAGAGTTCGCTTTAGGAGATAGAGAGAGAGAGAGAGAGGGAGAGAGAGAGAGAGAGAGAGAGAGAGAGACAGAGAGAGACAGAGACAGAGACAGACAGAGAGAGAGAGAGAGAGAGAGAGAGAGAGAGAGAGAGCCCAAGTGAGGATCATTCACGCTGGATTCGGTAGTCACCGTTGACTAGGAAGCAACGCCGCTGACTTGAGGGAGAAAACGAAGAAAAAGCTGACGACAACAAGCTTGTGTTTCATCTCGATGATGCATTAGTCTGATCAGTCTTGGGCTTCGGCCTCGCATATTTAAAGGCAATCTTTAGCAGTCTTTGGCAGGTAGGAAATTTCCATGTTAACTCGAGTCATTATGCATCCGCCTATGGTGTCTTTTTCATTTTTGCTCCGTTAACTAATATGCACGTCAATGCAGTAGAGGAACATTGTAACCGGCAGGAGTTAACACTCTCTGTGCTTGAATATAACCCTGCTCTATTACACATATGTGCATTTTCTGTACAATGACGTCAATATATCTCTCTTCCTTCTCATGTACTTATGAGAATTGTGACGATACAAAGGCATCACAATGATAACGACAAGCAGTGCAAACGACACACACACAGCATTATGGATAAATAACTATCCATGGTATGTTAACTGATGTGATAAGATTATCACATCAGTTTACTTAATTTATACACGGAATTTACTCCAGCGAAAAGAAGTTTTCATGCAAGTTCGTGAGTTTATTTACAATAAACTGTACAATGCCACATGGCTCAATTATGTACATTTAGAAAATATGATAAATCTAGTTGATTTGCATTTTTGAATATTGACACGCAGTAAACTATAATTGTAAACATAAAACTTAAATGTACCATCATACCTTTTAACAATTATATGATTTATATCATCCTTAATGTGATAATGATATCGAATGTATTGGTTGGCTTAAAAATAATGTGAGCATTTTTGGTACATCTTTATGCATTATTGGTAGACTAGTACAGGTCATACCTATAACAACAATACTTATATTATCCTAGCTAATCTTCATGATTTGTTTTTCTTTGATTTTGATTCTTAATGCATAACCGGTAGACTAGTACACGTTAGATGTGAACAAATTGGAAATGTTGAAAAAACCACCTAAAATCACTGAAGCAACCTGTAAGCATACACTCAAGAATACGTCGAAACGCAAACGAAACAAATTTGACACTCGACAAAAAACACGGTTCTCAATCTCACAAAGCAAAACTTTTACTGGGATTTTATCATCCTGAAGCGATGGAGGTACAGCCCGGGTCATATTTCAGATTAATGAGATACCTGAAATAGAAGAATGGAGAGGGAGAGTAGGCAAACCGTTGGTGCTGTACATGAAGAGAGAAAGAGAGATGAGTACGGGAGAGATAGGTAGCATGGGCCGGATAGAAAGAAAATAAATGAGTGGGGATGGGAGATGAGAGAGAGGGGTGACGGGGGAGGTTAACCATTGATACTATAAATGAAGAGAGAGATGAGTACGGGAGAAATAGGTAGCATGGACAGGAAAGAGAGGAGAGAAATGGGGGGGGGGGATAGGAGAGGGAAAACAAAAAACAATAACGAAAGACAATGACTCAACGAAGAAGGAGCAAACTGGAAAATGAGTGATGCCAAAAGGAAGAAAAGGCAAAAGAATGATTAAAAAAATGTATATTATACATGTCATACAAAGAAATGTTAGTTGTGAGACAGAGAAGAGCAAGAACAACGGAAATATTGTTTAAAAAAAAAGAAAGGGCAAAATGAAAATAACCATTAAAAAGGAGAGATAAATAAATGTTTTGGGATACGTTAGAAAGAGCAGTCCCGCTCCCAACGCGCAAGCTCTCAGACGATAGCCCTGCCACAAACATGGAGATTCGATTTCAATTAAGATAGATCAAATCGTCCACAAGGCTTTGGAAAGCTCGTCAAATCTTGACATGTACAGACAAGCGATGGGAGATTGAAGATCGAAAAAGGCTCTCTTTGGGGAATCGCTGCATCCTCGACTTACTTTCTTAGCCATGAACAATGGTCAATCGATTCTCAGGGTTTTCTAAGGTGTTCGTTTTGTTGTTTTTTTCAAACTCGGTTGTTGATCCATTGTTATTGCGATTTACACTTTGTAGTTCACTCGATCCCTTTACTGTCTTCGCTCCAGAAAAGAGGAAAATTCAGTGTTATTATATTTATTGACAAAACTGTATTCATTTATTTTTTAAGAAACATATGAAGTAAAACAATTTCACTTCAGTCTCTTAATGACATCAATGTGTAAGTTTAATATTACGGTACGAACGTAATTATGACAACATCACTTTTAGTTGCAATTTGATCATTATCAAAGTAGTGAAACATTTAACATTTTAAGTTGAACATGTCTGTATAATCCATATTTTTCATGACTTATGGACAACTTCTGTGACATGTTAAAGTATTTTTTTTTATTAACAGAGCATACTTTTTTTTAATTAAGCTAAGTTAATATCAATATCGCCTTTCCACAAGTTTAATGCACACTGACTTGCAATTGGGTAATTCCATTATTTACAAGACGAAAATACAATTATGATATTTATATTTTCCTTTTCGATCGTTCATGTTTGAATTCTTTCTCTCCAACTGCTATACCATGATAAGGTGATGTTGCAATAGTGAGTCTAGCCGGCACGAATCGAATCCGTTGGTCGGTCGAATGTCTTAATTATGCGGTAAAAAAACAAAATGTCTGCATCGCTTTTTAATAAAATGACAGTGATTATGGTGTTTAAATTGCTTCTTTGCTTAAAAGAGACAAAAAACCCGAATATCGATTGAATTGAATAAAAGCAGACAAATCACAAAACCAGACTTTTAGAAAATCAAACGTATCATAAGGAAATTGTGAATTTTTGAAAACCATGATTACAAGCACTGGTTCGTGATTAAAATGTTCATTGGCAATTCCATTGGTCCAAAATAATGCGCTGTTTTGAATTTGTTTTGTTCCTGTGTACGACGCATAAACAAGGCAGTACCCGGATTATCACTTAAAATGCAATTTAAGATAGCAAACTTAAAGGTCTAGTGATTAAGATCTCAGGTTAAGATCTAAACACCGACAACTTCCTTATGATGTGTTAATTTCCTCGAACATTAGCAAATCTGTTTCTCCATGTTTCTCCAATTTCTCTACTTTGATATTCAAGTCAACTTACTATAGAGTTTTAATTTCCCTTTAATTCATGACGGTAACAAACAGGTGGAGACTGGGCCACGTGATAATATTCATAGATGCTCTTTTCTTCTTGTTCCACATCTTGGAGACGAAAAACAAAGGCGTGATATTGCAATCTCATACCTTTTTCCCATCGTCGGATTGGAGAGGCGTATCAGAGGGAAATGTGAGAGGCTTTGAGACGGGCGGCGGTAGAGCAGAACGTATTAGAGCGGAAGTGAGAGGAGAAGGAGGGGGAAGGGTGAAATTAAGGATATAGGGTGGGAGAGAGAGAGAGAGAGAGAGAGAGAGAGAGAGAGAGTGGAGAGGAAGGAGAAAAAGAGAGAGGGGGAGTTTTGATGTAGAGAGAAAGAGATGGGGGGGGGGGGTACGTAACATGAGAGAGGGACAGAGGGACATAATATAAACAGGGATAGAGAGGGAAAATATGCAGATATATAACACATTTCCGTGGATATATTGAAAGAAAGAGAAGTGGAACACGAGGGCGAAAGACAGAGAAAAGAGAGATGGGGGTGAGGGGAGCGATGGAGGCCAATAAGAGAGAGAGAGGGGGGGGGGAGATGGAGGGCAATAAGAGAGAGAGAGAGAGAGAGAGAGAGAGAGAGAGAGAGAGAGAGAGAGAAGAGGGGTGGAGAGATAGGAGGACAGATTGGAGGAGAGATAGAAGGAGAGAAGAAGAAAGGGAGGGGTATAACAATGTATAAAACAAAGTAAAAGAACATAAGAGAATAGAGTTCCATGCGGGCATGATGATGGAAGAAAAAGGGGGATAACGACGGTGAAAGAGCACAGATTTGCTAGTTGATGACGTCTTTCCTGGGGTTCGTGCATTTTTCATATGGTATTGAATTTCGGTCACGTTTTCTGCCCAAAAGTCTGCACATCTCAATCCGATATGGAGGTTGCATAAGTGAGTGAGAGGGAGAGAAGGAGGGAGAAAAACGTCCCTTAACACGAAATTTGCACAATTTATTTCCAAGACGGTTAACCACATTTCCCCATGGACGGTGCAAGTTTCCCAACTGTAGAGCGTTCTGTCTTGATCGCGAATAATGTTTTGAGGGAATATTTTGATGACCGGCGGAAATACCCTTTTTAAAATGTCCACTTTGTCATGTTTGAAATCAAATTGTGGCAATATTAGTGAACAAGCACTGATCTGGGTTGCACATTGAAATGATGCTGAATAGATGCAGAACCGGTAGTGACGCAGACTTTCCCTCTCGATTTTCTCTAATTAGACAGGAGTAAATATGGACGAGCGCGTGTTGCTCATATGATGTATTTACCTCAGGAAGTTTTTCACGGATGTTCAACAACTTTCCCGCAGTCATTAATGTTTAAACGCCGTCGTAAGGAATAGGATATCACTCTAAAAAGAATGTTTACACCCTATACATGTGTATTCTTCACACCTAGGAAATTGATAGGCCCTACGATCTCCTTCTTCCACCCATTATTCATGAGTTTAGGAGTCGATGATTCCGCTTTGCTAAACTCTCTCTTATTCATCATCACCGGTTTTACCCAGCCGACTTCCTGTGCTCTTTCGGCATGTTAGGAGTGAATGATTTGACAAATCTTGTTTTTCATTGATGGATTCTATTATGATACCAAACTTTTGCGTTTGCGTTCTTGCATGGTGCGCCTCTGGTTGAAGCAACTTTCTCTCTATCACCGGGGGGGGGGGGGGGGGGGGGGAGGTGGGGGGGGGGGGGTTAGGTTCTCAGCGATCGTACTTATTTTCCATAAGCCTGTCGGTCCCATGGGATCATTACATGTGTGATTACGTCATGTGCTTTTCATTGCTTGTTTCCGAGATGACTCCCCTTGCCACGCCCCTTTCACTTTACCCTTCAGTATGGAATACATACAAATGCATACAATATACGTATGCACATTATCTTCCCTTTAACAATAAGAGAGAACGATTCCGACATCCTATTCATTTACCACTAGAAAGCAATTAAACCAAGCAGTTAACTTACCATTTTCCCTTACCCGACTTCCTGGGGTCTGGTAATCTAAGACAGGTCACTTTATCATTCGCCTCTTTCCTAGAAGAAGAAGGAGAAGAAATCGACAGTGATTAGTCTACTGCAGCCAGACCCCTTTATTGAATAGTTTGGTTTAAAAATTCCACACAGTCTGGTAGCCAGGCCAATTTTTTTTGTGATAGGAGGAATTTCCCAGAAACACACCACTTTTTCTTTCCCCCGTAGCATAATAATGATGCCAATACACACACTCACTTTCCCATTACTCCTAAGAAAGGACATATCACAATACAGACATCATATCATTTTACCAGCAAACCCAACATCAACAACCCATTTCGCTTTAGGATGATTCCAATATGCATGAAACGTTTCCCTTTCTCTGTTTTCCCTCCAGCCATTCCAGGTAACACCCCCTTTTGTTTCTCCTGATTCCAGAATATGATTCCAGTATGCGTGCACCTTGTCCTGAGGTATTTATTAATATTGTTATTTCCTCCATCAGCTCACGAGTTGATGATTTAAAGTGTTAGGTAAAGAGAAGAAGGTATACATTTATACCCCAAATCATGCAATGAAATATGATTTGGCTTAGCAAGTATAAATTCAATCAATGCTATTTAGAAAATAGTAAAACTCTCGGTAACACCATATGTGGTTTTATTATTTCGGATATTTGACCCACTTATCGGGTAAAGAAAGGAAAAGAAAGAGTGAAAAGAGGAGAGATTTTGTTTTTATTTGTATAGCACTTACACAAGACTAAAGTAAAAGTGAAGTAAAAAAAAAGTCTTTCTATAGTGCACTATATTGTTCTCCCTGAACTATATTATTGCCATTTGCATTATGTTTTGGATTTATACCAAATAATCACTTTGATATTCGTTACATCATTTTCTATATTTTCTTTATAATGGTAATCTACCATGTCTACGCGCACATTCGTCTCACGTCTTCTCAGCCCGAACTCTCCACAACAGCGAGGATCCCATATTTTGATAAATATCGGAAGGTAATATAAACGTATGAGTTAACAAGAAAACAAATATTCAGAAAAAGGATGCTATGACATAACCACTTCGTCAAAACCATACACAAAAGCGTTCCCCAATGAGGTTGCTCATACCACGACCTTGGTATAATTTTTCATTTTAGTGCACCCATTTTTACACAAAACATTTTGGGGAGAACTAAATCACTGTATGTAAAAATGCGATGTTTTTTTTTTACAAAGTATGTGATAAGTATGATGGAATCACGGATTAAATATTGATCGGTCACTAAATCTATGTATGTCAGGGCCATTACTGCCAAACATTTAGAAGAATACCCATCCTGATCACTGTCTGTGCACACACCCTCGTCCTTTCTCTCTGCAGTATAGAGACAATCGATTTATTTTCTAACCGCACCTCTCCTCCCCCTCCCCCTTCTCTTGTTACCCTCGTGGTTCCGATGGGATGCAATCCTAATCTATTACCTGTCCTCGACAAACCCTCAATCCCTGGTGGATAATATCGCAGGTCCGTCAAGGACAACGTCACTATATATGGTGTCTCCAGGAAAGATCGAGGTGAAGAGAGAGAGAGAGAGATAGGGGAAAAAGAGGGAAAATAATATGTCGTCTTAATTGTATTTGTCTTTCACGAAATGTGCGTTTGTTCATTTCCTTTTGAGAAGACGCGTTTATCCCCAAGATGAAATCGTGACTATTATGAAATCTTCGATGCCTTCAAGCGATTCGTCTCTGTGTCTCTTTCTCTCTCTCTCTCTCTCTCCCTCCCTGTCTTTCTCCCTCTCTTTTTATTTATCCTCTATCTATCTTTCTTATTCCTTGGCTATTTCTTGATCTTATTACCACACTCTCTCTGCGCCCTAGCTTTCTCCCTCTCGTTGTCCGCCTGTCTTTAGTAAGGTTATTCACACTTCACCTCTCTCTTTCTCTTAATCTCTGTCTCTTTCTCCATCTTACCCCCCCCCCCCCCCTCTCTCTCTCTCACTATCTTTCTCCTTCCCTCTGTCTCTCTCGCACACATTCTTTCTCTATTTGTTTCTCTTTTTCCCTCTTGCTCTCTAATTTCACCCTCCCCCCCCCCTCTCTCCCTCTCTCTTATCCCCCTCTCTCTCCTTACCCCTACCTCTCACTGTCCACCCTATGAAATCGGATCCCTTCCCGCGTTCTTCAGCTTGTCGGTGTGAAACATACGTATCCTATGTGCACTAGGCAGGACCTGATAGTACGTTGACATTTGTCCGGACATGTCTTGATGTAATGAAGATGCTCTCTGTTTTCCTTCCACGTCGAGTGGTCAATGATTAGGCATATAGGGTCGAGTAGGCGGGGGGGGGGGGGGGGGGGGGGGGCGGGGGCGCAATATGGGGAGTACCTCTCGCTCTCTCGTATCAGGTACCCCCATGCTGATCATTGCTACTAGGACCAAATGGAAAACGCTAAACTCATTGAATCAAAACCTAGAGGATTGTCTCTCAAAGACCATTGAGCCAAATTATTTTCGGGATGAACGGACCTAAAAGCTCGCAAAAGGTATTTACATCCTACATTGGGAAAATCACCCTTTAAAAGATGAGACTAATGTTTATAATTGTTTCCTTTTAGTACAAAAAATCTATGGCATTGTTATATTTAAATATTTTGTTAAATGAACACCGACGTGATTGTGACCGTGAAGAGTGATTGTAACCGTTGAATCAAACCAAAGTGCACAAACTTTTTATTCAAAATGACCACGCATGTTGCAAGAGATCTATTGGATGATATCTAGCAAACAGCATCACAGTGAATAAAACTACCTAACATGCTGGTTGAATAGTTGATTTTGATATCGGAGAGAATATTTATGTCTTCATTGTGGTTAGTGAACATTACCAAATTGTGATCACATGAGAATGATCCTAGATGTATATTTATTTTTTTATTTATCAGAGATGAGCGCTTTCAACGAAATTAGCGAGGGGGTATAGGGGGTCAATGCGTTTCATACTGCCTCTCACTGTCCTCTACATCAATTCTACATCTGAATTGGATCGACACTATTTTGAGATCAAGAATGAATGTAATAAAATTATACTACATCGTAAATTTAGCTTTTAAAACAATGTGAATGGTTGAACCACGAAGTTACTACCATTTTTTTTACAGTGAAACTTTTTTTTATTAGTTTATTGCTTTCATTTCAGGGAGAAAATATACTGACCATGATTTTTGCTAGTCTAGGCGCGCTCATTTCTGCTGAGAGCGATAAGGATTTTAATTTTGTTCAAGGAAAATGCAATTAGGAAAGTCAGTCGGTTTGAGAATGTACTGTTTTTTCAGAATGCTAACAAAATATATTCCTGGTTCTCATTCATTCTCTTTCTTTTTTTTCTTTCTCTCTCTCTCTCTCTCTCTCTCTCTCTCTCTCTGTCTGACTGTCTGTCTGTCTGTCTGTCTGTCTCTCTCTCTCTCTCTGTCTCTGTCTCTCCTTTCTCTCACCATCTTGCTGTATGTATATATCCCCCCCCCCTCTCTCTCTCTCTTTCTCTCTTTCTCTCTCTATCATTCTCATTCTCTCTCTCCCTCGCCCTCTCCCTCTCTCCCCCCTCTTCTTTCCCTATTAAATCAGAGTTTGAAGTCGGGCTGCGAATGTCATTTCCCTAAGTGCTTCCCATCCACAGTCTAAGGGGGTTTTATCCGGCATTGGCTCCGTCAATTCTTTGATTGTTCACTTGTTGACAGGGCCAATGTTCCTCTCATCAAAAAAGCTCTTCAGCATGACACCCCACTTAACACCCCTGATCTTCACTTCCTCCTCCGCCGTCTACCCGAAGGTGACTGGTCGTGCTAAATTATATGGGCCACGAGATTACGCGCTCGATGGAAGGGCCCCCTCCTTCTAGACATCTAGATGTCTTAATTATTGCGATGGAGTCTTTCTTTTATCGGTATAAACGTCTTGATCGGATTGGGTCAATACTGTAGCTCACACTCTCAATCAGTCAATGGAGACTTTCCCGCTTTTAGTTTAAAGTCTTAATTACTGCGAGAGAAGTTTGCGTTCCGAAAGGCGCACAGGCTTAGGCGACTGTAGCTCACGCTCACAATAAATCAATGTGAAGTTCCCCGCCTCTTTACGTCTCTGATGATAGAAGTCTTGATTATTGCAAGTAAGTCAGATTCTGTTATTGTACTACTTTGCAAATGTCTTGGGAGTTGCAGAGACGCACAGTTATGTAGGCCACGATATATCACTTCGAGTCAAAAGCTGTTCTTTTTTTTTGCATCTGTCTCCAAAGAACCCTTCCTTGAGGCAAACTAGCTTTTGTTTTACTACACACATCCCAAAAGTTATACTATACTATTCATGCTGATGTTACTACTATTACTACTACTACTACTACTACTACTACTACTAGTACTACTACTACTACTACTACTACTACTACTACTACTACTACTACTACTACTACTACTACTACTACTACTACCTTTATTTATACTATCACCACTACTCCTACTTCTTCTACTACGCCATTAAAGTGTTATTACGTTATAACTGTATACTTAAACTATTCAACTAATACATTGCCAATTTTAATTACTTTTGGTGAAGACCTTAACCCATTTGATATCAAATGTTGTTTAATGTACAATGTAAGCCATCAAAATAGAAATCAATAATGTTTATCAGCTGATATATTAGGTAAGCGTACACGTTTGGAGTACTTTCATCCACAACCTTCCGTCATTTCGTCTTTTTAAATGATGTTTAAAAACAAACACTATACTGCAAATCGAGCGTGTATGCTACTCTTGTTTTCGTAGCCTAAAATGTCATATTACTTAAAAAGAAATAAGATCCACTGTATCTTCGGGTCATTCGTTCTGGTCAATTCCTAAAGGTGCTCTCGCCAATTGTTTCCTTTTGAAGGGGCCGCCAGTTGGACTTTCGCATATGTCATTCACGCGCTGCAGGTCAATTCTGCGCACATGGTCATTTATATTTATCAACAGCTTTCCAGGATACTTCTCCAGATTTCCCGAAGGGATTCTGTTATTTACTTATCAACGCTGCCCTCCACCCCGTCTACCCCCACGGCCTAGACAGTACAATACCATCATATTTGTTTATGGAGAAGTACATACAAATGCAAGAGCGAGAAAGACGTGATACCTACGCGTAGTCGTGATAAACATATCGAACCATATCTTCGAAACTCCCCGGTAAGATACTTTCTTAGCTTTGGGGTTTAACTTAAGTGAATATTTTAACTATTCATAGCGCTTTGGGCGTAATTTTTTACAAGTTATACACGTTAATACAATATGTTGATGTATAATACATATATGGCCTGCGATATCATTCATTATTAAAGAGGAATAGTTCACACTGAAATCAAGCTGGTTTCAATTATATAGAGCAGACCCATGAAAGAAACATGTCAGTGAAAGTTTTATGAAAATCCGTCAAAGGATAAAAAATGTTATGATCTTTTAAATGTTTGATTTTGTGTCGTCACTTGCAAGGTGCTCTCCCATATGTTGTGTATAGGGTTTTTTTAAAATGTGCATTTTCTCAAAAAGATATGCATCCTTTAACCTGTGCAATCGATACATCATTAGAAATACGTGTTTACCCATATACTTGTATGAAAAACAAATAATTCCTTTGTCAAAAACAGAAAAAGAGCAATTTATGGAATTAAACTGAACACAACATATGGACGAACACCTCGCACGTACTTAAAATTTGACGGATTTTCGTCAAACCTTCACTAATATGTTTCTTTCATGTTTCTGCTTTTATTGAAACCAATTTATCTTCAGGGTGAACTATCCCTTTAAGGTGCTATGAGCACTCTGTTCACACACATCATATTGTATTTGACAGGTGATTATGTAATCATTTATATCATGTATTGCTTGCTTAACTTATCACGTTTTTTTTTTCAAAATATCATTGGTAAAGTATTATGTGTCCTTTCTTAGTTAAAATTGTGTTAATTCCGTGTCTTTGTGTTTTTTCTTCTTTTTTATGAGTATATTTAGTGCATAGTCATGTTTTTGTTTTTGTTTTTAGATTTGAACGTAGTTTGCAGGCAATACCCGAAATAAAGTTGAATTTATGTGGCAGCTTTAGCATCAGCTGAGATGTTTTAATAAGCGTGTAGTGCGCCTATAAGGAAAACGCTGGCTTTATCTTCTATTCACTGGAGAAAGTATCAACCCGCGATATTTTCCACTTCAGCTACTAGTATACCACGACACATTCACAATTAATTATCGAGTGTAAATAAAGTTCATAAACGTTGATACATAGCGGCATATAAATACAAATAAGAAACTACGTAAAAGGATACTTCTCTTTAAAACATGTATTGATGAGGCACAACATATTTTGGAGACCGCACACTGGGTCTGGCGGAAACGCCATTTCTATTTTTAGAACGCATGCGCCATCCCGATCTAATGATTTCCATATTATGACCTAGATGCATGTACAAATTGTGAATTTCGGCGCATAATGGCTCTCAAATTGCCGAAATGAAATGCGAATAATGAGCCTCTAAATAGGTTAAGCGCCAGGTGTAGATATAGCCTTTCCACGCAGATGTGATTATATCATTGGGATGGACACGGCTTGTCTTGTTTTGGTTACAAATATTAGATCGAATTCATCACTTGGATGAGTGAGGAAAAGCTCCCTGCCCATTTTGAAATCGGTTTTTCATCTTTGTCATAATCATCAGTATCTTCTTGTTGTCTCCTTTGTGTCCTTATTTACCATTTTTCTTCCTTCCATATGTTTTTTCCTTCTTTGATTTATCCCTTTTGCGTCCTTTCCTTTATCGCTGTTACTCTTCTTCTTCTCCTTTTCTTTTCTTCTCGTTTCTTATGTTTTTTTTTTTTTTTCATTCTGTCTTAATGCTCTTTTTTTTTTCGTTTTTTATTCCT
Organism: Arbacia lixula; assembly: GCA_963669155.1. NCBI lineage: Eukaryota > Metazoa > Echinodermata > Echinoidea > Arbacioida > Arbaciidae > Arbacia > Arbacia lixula. Next base: position 21,323,854 of record OZ022578.1, on the reverse strand, counting down.
TTTCTGCATCTGCTTACCATTTTCTTTCCTTTTAATTTTCTTCCCCCTTTTTGGCTAATTTTCCACGTCATATATTACACAATCTCCTCCTCCTTTAACACTTTTTCGTCTTCTTTTCATGATTCTTATTCCTGGTCTCATCCTTCTCCATTTTCTTCTCTTTCTTCTTCAAAAAAAGAATTCTCCAAAATGTTAAATTCATGATGTACTGGTCGTATCTTATTGTATGATCAACACTAAGTTCTCAATACGCAATAGCCATACAACACAATCAAACGCTTAAACATAAACAAAAAAAGGCAATCGAACATTGATTTGATCAAAATAATCGTTACGCGTCAAGGTAAACCGGAAAGGACAGGCTCTCGCCGGCAAAGCATTTACTAATTCAGAATACAAAGAGGCATGGCATTAAACGTATATGATAAATTCATTTCTGGCGTCGTTTTATCCCTTAAGAAGCGCCAGGCGGCCGTCGTTACTGTCTTCGCCGCTCCGATACATCATCGTCACGTGATGTCGTGTCGGAGTAGCGCTCCGTTACTTGCTGGAAATAAACATGGTAATAACAAGACATTTGTTACAGTCGGCTTAACGTATGGACGATTTTCCGGTCGTTTAATATAACGTCGAACATCAATCGTGGAATGAGGAAAGACTAACGACAGTCGAATGTCAGACTCATCGGTTTACGTAATGAGTCGGGGAATGGAGTACGGATTGGTGTGTGGGTCGAGGGGTGGGGTGGGACGTTGAGTTTTGACAGTGTGCGTGTGCTTGCTGTGTGTGTGGTGATGGTAGGGGGGGGGGGGTGGGATGGGATGTTGAGTTTTGACAGTATGCGTGCGTTTGTTGTGTGTGTGGTGATGGTAGCGGGGGTGGGTGGGGGTGGGGTGGGTTTAATCTTGCCTACTTTCACTGAGGATGTACCGGTTTTTCATGTCAGAAAGTATAAGGAGGGAGAATCGGCATATAAAACGACGATGAGGAAATAGCATGAGACGAATGAAAAGAAGATGAGAAGGGGGAATCATAAGTGGAAAGAGAAGGAAAAGAAAAAAAGAAGAAGGCGGAGAAAAGAAGGCGGAGAGGGAAAAGAAGACGGCGAAGAAGAAGAAGAAGAAGAAGAAGAAGAAGAAGAAGAAGAAGAAGAAGAAGAAGAAGAAGAAGAAGAAGAAGAAGGGGGAAATAGGCAGAAGCATAAGGCGAAGGAAAGAAAGAAGAAAATAAGTTTAAAGAGAAGAAGAGGGTGGAAACGGAGAAAAACATTAAACGAAGGAGAAAAAGAAGTACATCATTAATTTTTTTCACACTTTCTTGTACATCGTGAATTGAACACTTTTTTTTTTTACATATAACGCGGCTAGGATACCTTTAAGGTATGTCACCATTTGGGTCTTTCTTTTATCGATGTGCTTCATACGGGAACGCACGCCGACCTCTATATAGATGTATTCTTCCTCGCTATGAACAAGAAAATTGGGCCAGCTAATCGATAGTTATGCGCGACTGGGACGTGTATACATATCGGCGTCTCGAATGCACTTCACTTTTGACTTTTAAAATATCAAAACATCTTCGATACCTCTTTGACAATTTTAACGCATTCAATAAAACGACCATGTGGAAAAAGTAGGTATAGTTATTTATCATTATTTTTTTTTCTTCGTTTCTGTTTCTTTACTCCAACGAGGGCGATAAAGATAGGAAGAAAACATGGAGCAATGTTTTAGGATTGTTGCGATATTTTGATAAACAGTATTTTAAGTTGTAGTTCTGATTTAGAGTTATAACATTTAGTCAACATGAACTGGAGATATACTTTGAGGATCTGTTGTCAATATCAAAGCTATTATTCAAATTTGATTCGTTGAGTTTATAACAAAGAATTGTCATCGTGCATATTTGGATGAACTAAAAAAAAATATTCCTTTCTCAATGTTGTTCCCCTTGACTTCTCGAGCTGTTGAATGGTATAGTCAATATGTTATAATGTATGGACTATTTATGTAGCGCATCGCGGTGTAAACAAAAATCATATTGAACAAAATCAATGAAAAGATTTATTAGTTCTACACCAGGAAAGCTGTTATGCAACATATTACAGTCAAGAAACTGCAAAGGAGGAATCATTATCAAAGAGGGTGGTGGGTGGGGGGAGGGGGGGGGGGGGGTTACTCCAACAAATGAATGGTCGGCATTTGTGTTATGTCAGCTCACTTATTGAATAAATATGCATGAGGAGGAGTGGGGTACCCTTAGACACGATTTAGGGGGTGGAGGGTGGGTAAAAAGGCAGAGGCAGAGGCAGGAACAGGGGTAACGGTAAGTAATTATTTAAAAGGACAGTTTACGTACTCCGCCATTCACGACTTTGATAAATCACGTCTATACGCTCAAGGTAAGATGTTGCACATCGTTATTAAAAACTGCCATCTTACCGATTCCATTTCCTGCTATTAGCAGGATTAGAGCAGACAGCATTCCTTAACCATAACCATATACCCAACGCAATCCAGGAGGAGCCCTCAAAGATATTGACTGACTACGCTAAACTCTAGAGGGCATGTTCATGAAGCCTCACTAAGCCAAGTTAATAGCTAAAGTGCATACAGCTACATTTAATCTTAGTAACTAATCATGAATATGACTCCAGGAGGCTAAGAATGTACTACAAATGTACGCTTCTTCATTAGTATTACTAAATATGATGATAATGTTAAAATAACGTATTCTGTAGCGCATACATACGAGAGTTATACCATTGATGATAAACATTAGTGCTTTGCCCTCCCTAAGAAGTTTGGAGGATCTTTGAAGCGTAAAGGCTGGAGAAACATACCAGATCTTCAAGACGAACGACATTTTTATACCAATACATTTATTCAGCCAACAGTATAATCTATATAAGATGGAAAATCATTTTATTGCTTTCTACAAAGTATGGAAAAGCGAACAACGATTAAAGGTTAAACAAACACCCTGACAAAATCACATACGAAAAGGTCAAGAGTATTGGACCGTCTTACGTATGGATTTCAGCCTCTTGAAAGTGTCAGTGCTTTAAATATTAAGCTACCACCAAGAAGTCAGGGAACACCGCTTCACCCCTCCAGGGAGCGGAATCGATCAGCGGGCGAGTGAATTTTAGGTTAACTTATTGACCGCGAGGGTAACATAGTTAACCAATCTGCACCAGGCGAGAAATCGGATCCAGCTTAATGCTAGGTTAAGACGAGCTAATTTATTTGCGAAAACAGGATTACTTTGAGGAAAGGAATCATTCCTTCCTCTTTCTTCCTCCTCACTGAAGAAATATTGACCTCGGTGCATTTTTTTTCCTGGACGAATATATGGCTGATTGTGGTCTTCATTCAGTTAAATGCCAAATGTGATTTGATTTCAGTTTCACAGTCAGTTCTTTTTTGAAGGTCGTCGTCCTTGGCGCCAAATTTGAAAAAAAGATGCGTGAATTGTACTTCTCTAGGGGGCACGTTATACGTGTTTATTTATCATATTTATTCATCTATTTATTGGGTCTAAATCATAACAAAGTTGGACCACAAAGGCATCCCCTATCCCCTAAAAAGCACACACACACACACACACACACACACACACACACACACACACACACACACACACACACACACACAAACACACACACAACCACACATACACATCCACGTAGACACACATACAATCACAAAACCTACAAACACATCCACCTACACACTCACTTCCACGCACACACACATGCACGCTTACACCAATTTAACTTTGCTTCTTCGTAATATATCAGCGGGTAATAATTTGGTGTCATCATGCGAGTGATATGGGGTCATCTTCGTCATGCACAGTGCATATTTGCACGTATCGTCTTGTGGTCTCCTGTTAATGTCCTTCATGGCATCACTCAATTTGGAAGGAGTGTCACGGGTTTGTACCCGTTACAAACAATCAAAACTCCATCATTCTTTCATCTCCCTGTTCTCCGCGGTTAAGCGATGATAGATTGGTGCCATCAGTCTTTGAGACGTAATAACTATCTCATCACCAGCATGCCTCGGCGTCTTATTAGCACAATAAGCTGTCGTATCAATTTAATTAAAGTTACATCTTTATTGACCTTTTGACAAGTTCATTAATCCGGTGCCCGACCCAGCGTGACTGAGCGGCATGCCGGGGAGGCTTGACGGGGTGTCTTTGCGATCATAGTAATAATCTTCACTGAGTAGCTGATTGATGGGGGAAGAGATTGGTGTAGCCACGAAGAAAGCGTAAGAGAGGGGGTTAACTTCTCCCCCCCCTCCCCCCCCCCACCCCACCCTCACCCCTCCTACCCCCACCCCACCACAAGTCACGACCAGAAGAGAAGCGATCAGTGGTGGTATTCTGAAGAAAAAAAAACTTACGTCAACAAAAGAAACTCGGCCAATTGCAGGTATGGATCGTAGTCCCAACTTGATTTCAATCAAAACTTAGCTTCGTTTTCAGAGTATCTCCCAAGATTTTAATTAGTGTTATGATCACAAACGAATGACTAGATTGATGACAGTTTATATGAATATAGCAAGGTGGATATTTAAGCAAATGGGTACATGGATAATTCGGTTACAGTTCGATATTCCGAAGGTTCGTTATTCCGAAGGTTCGTAATTCTGAAACACGTACATCGCCTTTACCTCGATGCTCGTTAGTCCGAAAACGAAAAAGGGTTCGTTAATCGGAGCATTTGTCGCGTAACGTTCGGAATAACGAATCTTCGGAATAACTAGTGCTTCCCGATAATTCCATGTGCCGTGATTAGGAAGAAAATTCAATGTAGCAATAGGTAGATAGATAGATAGATGTAGATAGATAGATGAATAGAAAGAAAAATATATTGATAGAAACATTGGTAGAAATGTATGTGTCCAAGGATCTTATTATAATTATTATAATCTGTCGTTATGTAACTGCATTGTGTAATATCTCACCCAATATCTCTTTATCTCCTTCTCTTTTCTTCTTTCATTCTTCTTATCCATCTTTCTTTATAATGATACCAGGGCTCAAGTTGTCGACCTCCTCGTGGTGAGCCCTGGTAACTGACTCGTCAGGCGAACGGCAACAACTACAAACAACAGCAGCGGTGCTCTCTCATATGCAAGAACAAGAATAATGGTACCAAACATGTATGTAATACAAGACAGTGTCTGCTGTACGCACAAGTTCAGATGTTCATAGTTGTTTTAACGATTCGGGTTATTCATTGTTCATTAAGGTTGCTGACTAATCATTGTCCAATATCATTTTGATCACACGCAACAGAAATAAAATCGTTTCCGTGCATTTAAGCATGATCTAAACTCAGTGAGAATCAAGAGCATAAAAAACTAGAGCAATTCGACTGCCACGCAGTCGATAAATATGCCTCCGCCTCTTTGCTATTCTTAGAAAATGTGTATGTTTGGTGGGCAATGTACCATTGCTCCTATGTGAAATGAAAATATCACATTATGTTTTCCCAAGTTTAGCCTTTTTACCTCTTACTTCTTTGCCTTCCAATCTAACCAGTCTCTCTAAATCCATCCTTGTATCAAGTTTTTTTAAAATTAGCCAATTTTTGGGTGAAGTTCATTGACCTTTGACCTTTCAGGAATTCTACCCAAACTTCACCAGTCTACCTCCATGAAGTAATACATCTCTGTACTATGTTTGGTTTAAATTGGATCATTAGTATTGGATTCAATGTGAAAAATATCTATTTGGGGGCCATTTTTAGCCAATTCTGGGAAAGTTCATTGACCTTTGATCTCTGACCTTTGAGAAATTTCACCAAAAATGTCATGCAGTCTACCCCCAAGTAGTGATCCATCTTTGCACCATGTTTGGTTGGTATTGCATCATTGGTGGTTGATACATTTTTAAAATTATCCCTTTGAGGGCAATTCTTAGCTAATTTTTGACAAAGTTCATTGACCTTTGACCTTTGAACTCTCAGGAATTTTACCCACACTTTCACCAGTCTACCTCCATGAAGTGATGCATCTCTGTACCATGTTTGCTTAGAATTGCGCCATTGGATTTGGATTTGGTTTCATTGTGAAAAATATCAATTTTTGCAAAGTTCATTGACCTTTGACCTCTGACCTTCCAGCAATTTCACCAACAATGTCACCAGTCTAACCCCAAGAGGTGATCCATCGTTTCACTATGTTTCGCTGGAATTGAACCATTGGATTTGGATTTATTGTGAAAAATTTAAAGTTTGGGGCAATTTCTAGCCAATTTTGGCAAATTGCATTGACCTTTGACCTCTGACCTTTCAGGAATTTTACCAAAAATGTTACCAGTCTATCCCCAAGTAGTGATCCATCCTTGTACCATGTTTAATGAGAATTGCATCCTTGGATTTGGATTTATTGTGAAAAAGGTAAATTTTGGGCAATTTTTACAGAGTTCATTGACCTTTGACCTTTGACCTCAATCAGATTTGACCCCAATTTTACACACTGTATTAGTTTCATGCAATACATACATGTACCAAGTTTGAAGCAAATCTGCTTAACGGTTCTCAAGATATTGCCAAAACGGATTCGGGACGGACGGACGGACGGACGGACGGACGGACGGACGGACGGACGGACGGACGGACGGACTTACGGACGGACGGACGGACGGACGGACGGACGGACGGACGGACTTACGGACGGACGGACGGACGGACGGACGGACGGACTTACGGACGGACGGACGGACGGACGGACGGACAACCCGAAAACATAATGCCTCCGGCCACTTCGTGGCGGAGGCATAAAAATGTCCAGTCCTAATACCATCACAAGCTGGCGCTGTTTCATTTTCACCCTTTGACAATATCGGGAGCGCAGAGCAGCGGCGTCGATCCGCTAAAAAAAAGCGTAAAATCTATCTCTTTTTTTTTTCTTTAATCTAAATCATGGTCCCCAATTAATTGCAAAAGTCTTATAAACAGTGGATTGCCATCCATTTCAGTATTAGATAATAGCTTCACCATTTTTGTTTGATATTGGCAGAGGCAGCTACATTAGAGCATGGAGGGATGTTATTTTAAGTGTATTTGAATGATAACGTTTTATATTGTACATTCCATTTTTCATGTTAAGGATTGCAAATACACCTTAACATGATTGAACATCACAGTTTACTCTTTCCACGGAACACAATGAAAATATGTAATTGAGCATATTCCTTTGACTAATTATGTATTAAAAATGCTCCATTTTATCACTTATGAATGTTGAAATGTTATTGGTATGTCTTGTGACTTGTCAACTCCATTTTATTTTTGTCAACAGGAGGAGCTGGGGAGGGACCTGAAACTTATTCATCTGTCCTTATCGCTCTTATTGGTGCACAATGTTAAATGTACAAATAATGTGCTCTTTTCCTGCTGGTCCCACGAAATGTGCTGCACCCACAGAGCTATATTTATATGGCTGCACCTTCCACTCCACCGGTTCTCACTGAATATCTATCCCCGGTCCAGCTGAAATCGCCCTGCCTCTTGACATACACCAAGTAGTAAAGACAGCGCACTTCATTGGGTAAATGAATGAAATAAGAAAAGTCAGAAAAAAAATCTTGGAACCAAAAGGATTTGAACCTGCAATCTACTGATTACCGGACACGCAAGCTATTTCTAATTCACGGATCAATACACGATGAACTTGGAAACAAATACCAAAGAGTCTCATTCAATCTTGCTCTTTCATATTCATAAGTAGTCCGCCGTAAAGACCATTCGGCTAGATTTTTTTCAATTTGAAAAGGTCCAGGCTGCAATTTAGGGCACACTACTATTAAAAGCCGGCTTCACGACGCCGTCTTGGGGTCGGAATATCTGTGGTCACTATTTAGAAGAGCGCCAGCTTGCGGCAGATGCACTGCACTATTTTGCATTGTTTACTTTTTTCCCGCGACGGAAGAATCCCTTCTCCGTACGTCAAGATGACCCGATGATGCAGCTTTCATTCATTCATGTGATGTACATTTCTACGTCTTACAATTCATAAACTGCATTGAACGGATCCAAGTAGTGTTTAATAGGTAAATATAATACCATTCTTACATTTTACGCCCAGTGAAGTATTTCACGTATGACTTTTTGTGCGGAAGGGACGGGGGAAGGGCCAGGGATAGCGATAAGGAGTCGAAGGTCGGCTCGTATTCCCATCGCCTTTGCCCGCTACCCTGGGCGCGCTGCGGTGCGTTTACCGTGTATATGTTAGATGTGTGTCTGATTGATATTGCGTACGCACCTTCATTATGTACGTGCAGTATTTGATTTGAGATCATTATGTACTGATGACACAATTTCTTTACGTTTTCAGATGCTAAATAAGTTGAGGTTAGATCATTAAAATATTGTGTTTACGCGCATCAACAGATGTTTTATCCGGGCAAATCTCTCGCCCTGTAATGTAAAGTGTAACTTAATTATCACTCGGTGTTGTTCCATATTATTGCAGTGACAAGCCCGGTGACAAGGTCTATTCACTAGATCTACTACTAGTATGATGCGGGTGCCTCAAACCGACCCCCTTGTTCTCTTTTGATTCTTTTCATTCCAAGATTACCAAATAAAATTCTAAAATTTCACACACAAATCAGCAAAATAATGCTCTTTCAAAAACTATTTTGGGATTGAAGATTAACGATAAAATTTCGGAGAAATTGCGCTTCGAATATTGCTCGATAAATCGTCGCACATTCACATCACTGAACCTTGAAACCAACCCCTACCGATAATGTGCGATATCTCCGTTAATCCGACGAGTACAGTGCTGACATTTCACCAGTATTGCATCTCGATCATGCTCGTTCCAGTGCAGTGAAAAAATGACGGGAAAGTCTCGGCGATCGACGGGAAAATCACGGAAGTAGGAACGCAAGTTGAAAGACGGAGATGTTTCAAACGAAAATGTGCAATTGCCAAATAAGTGCACATTTTGTCTAATTTTGCTTCCGAAAATCTTGCATTTGGTTTACTAATGCGTAAATACATAATAAATCGCGCATCCAACCTTCGATAACACGCACTGCACAGAAATACGCGGGGGCCGGTTTCAAGGGTAGGGGCCGGTTTGTGGACCACTTACGATACTACAGAGTATACTAAAGTCTGCACTTTGATTTCACGTTTTTCATCAATGCAATCTCAAAATATAAACGGCAGGGCAGGTCAACTGACTCTCTACTTGCAGTACGCACTGGCTATTTCAACACACGTTTTGAGAACAACATGTTTGATACTTGTAGGGTTGCGTATCCACTATAAGGCCGCGGCAGAAGACACAATTTGATCAACTTTGATCAGGCCATTGGATTTGTGCTAGAAAGGGACGACACATTTCTTATGACTAATAAGCCTGTACGGCTGGAATTTTTTTGCGCAATCGTGTCGTCTGCGATAGCGAATGTTCAGCATGCTCGTTTGAAGGAACACAAAACTTACACAGTCCCGGGAGGTGTTGGATGCACATTATGCCATGGTGATTGGTGTTAGTAACCATAGGGATCATGATTTTATACAGACTCATTATTGGTGCTGAAACCACTGCTAGTAATGTGCTTCAATTTGACTTATTGTATGCCACTACCGCGGAAGTGTAAATACTACTGCCGAGGCTGATGCCTTGGGGTTTTCTTCTGTGCTTCAGTCTAGGACTCGTGGGTTGACCAAATACTAAATTTTTGCTTGTATTTTTTTTTTGTAGAATCAATATTTCTAAAAATGCTAGGTCTTATTGTTTGGATCCGCAGAGATCTAAAGTAGTGATGTGGTTGGTCTCACTCTGCTGGTCTCACTCTGGTGATTGACCTACATTACAGCTCAAAGGAATTGGCATAGGGAAAGGGAAAGGGAAGGAGCCACAGTTTTGAACCGTGGTATATTTTGTCCAGTTCAGCATGAAACGTGCTGCATTTAGGCTAAAGCATCGTGTTTCATGCTGAACTGGACAAAACATACCGCGTTTCAAAACTGAGGCTCCATCCCTTTCTTCCCTTTCCCTTTCCCTATGCCAATTCCTTTGAGCTGGAGTGTATAGGCTACATTATACAGCATACTGTAGGTCATCTGTCATATTTTAAATACACCATTAAATAGACTTTTTAATGTGGTATTAAAGTATTGCTCTTGAAACAAAAAATGTTGGTGTATTTGTGTGTAATCATTGAAATTGTAGTGGTGCCAGAGCTGCCAAGTCTCCCTGATTTCGCAGAAGACTCCCTGAGAGTAGACCAATATTACTGCACAGGAGTTCATCTCATCACCCAATCTCCCTGATTATTGATAAATTATTGTCATTAATTTGTATGCATTTGATAGACATCTCCCTGATTTCTAATGAAATTTCCCCAAATCTTCCTGATTGTTGAATTTCAATGTTGGTAGCTCTGTGGTGCCAATGCCAACAGTCAATTTATTGAAGACGTTAGCATTCATAGCATATTTTAGATGCAGATTCTGGCTAATCACGTGTATTAAAAGACATTTTATGTTGTTTTGAATTATGGATTTATCAAATTGTATGTCATATCCACAGATATCTGGCTTATCTTGAATAGACATGTATACTAATTGGACCTCAGAAGACGTGATATGGGTTTATGCTTTCTGGTTCACATGATATTATTAAATGTATGAATCTTCAATTGACTTTGATAAGAAGATATGCTTTGACATTGAAGAATGTTTTTAATACAATTATTTATAGTAAGGGAATTAATTATATTTACGTAGATGCATCGTAATCCATTTGTCTGTATTGTATATTTTCATTGAAATTCTTGCATTTCAAACATCTGGTACTGTAAAAAAAAGAAAAAAAAAGAAGATAATCACTGGACAAGTTCAGTAAGGTAGATGGGCCGGGGACGTTGAATTGCAAACATGTGGTTGCCTGCATTTTTCTTAACATACATTTATGAAAATGAGTATTGAAGGATTTCTCAAGTTATGTTAGGTGATTTGAACACACTTTATTCAATGAACTGTGCAAGTGCATCTGTAAAATGAAAATCAAAAATGCTCTTTAAATATAAATATCAACATATTTTAAGAATGAACTTGTAGGTTTTCTTGTAGTTATCTTCAGTTGTTTGTATACATGTATGTTGTTTGTCGAGAAACATGATTTTAGGTGAGCAACCAAGTTGTCATTAAATGATTATTTATGGAATCACACATGTAATCAAATGTAAATGTACTATCATGTACAGTTGAGGCCAGAAGTTTACATATACACCCAGGAAATTCAAAGAAAACTTGACACACTTGCCAAACATCATAAAATTTACTGTATCTTATAAAATATTTGTGCTCTCATGACGAATTTGATATCAAACAGATGAGTATGTCATGCCTCTTGATATGTAAACTTTTGGCATAAACTATACATGTACATTTTCTAGCAAAATGAATACTTTTCTTCTCCAGTTTATTTTAATTTCTGTTATTAACAGTAAGAAATAATAGTGTAATTCTATCAAGTACTTGCCAATGTCCAGAGATCAGCCAGATTTTTCTAAAGCTTTTTTTTCTCTAATCCGATTTTCACAATTCATAATTATACAACATTATATAAAGAAGAACATAATTACAGTATAAACATAATACATTGTCTCATACATTATAAGCACAAACATGTTTAAAAAAATATTTTCCTTAAGTATCCAAACTAAATTCAATAAAGTATACAAATTGTGATACAATTCTACAAATTCGCAGGGGGGGGGGGGGAAATCCATATAAAAAGTAAAAGGTGACTGTAATACTTCATATCAATAATCTTTAAAAAAAAGGAACACTTTTTACAGTATAAAAATATCTTCTATGCATATTAATTAGTTCAATATAAATGAACCATCTGTATAAAGATTTTCTTATACATGTATTAACAAAAAGTATAAGGTGAAGGTGCTGCTTCATAACCCATAGTGAACTAATCTGTTATATTTACATAGAATGACACGGTGCATCTTCTTTTAACTCCAACTTTTATTTTAATAGTATGTGGGTCTTGTATCAGTGGAGGTCTGTAACTATACTATTCAAAAAAACACTGCTTGTTGCACAAACTTGAATTCTGCCCTCATGTGTTGAAAGTCAGTCTTTCTCACAAGTGTTTTTCTTTTTTATGTATTTACCAAGTAAATGAAGGTGTAATGTGTAAAGCACTTGGCAATATGCCATTTTCGTTGTGCAATGACATTCTGAAATTAAATGGTAATCCCAAAGGTTGTCCAAGGTTTGTCCAAATAGCAACAATTATAGATTCTGAATGCATTCCGCCCATTGAAACTGATTCACTTGATATACATTTGTATTATGGATTTGATAATGTGTTACTATGCAGTTAGGGAGTAGGGTATGATTACATTGAAACAGCTTGAGATCAGCCAGAGATGCTGCTTGGCAAATTTGAATTTAGAAATGTGGCTCTTTTCACCAGCATGCTTATATACAAGTAGTATAAATGTATTTCTTCTCTGTCATCATTAACGACTACATGGATCAGTAGTGTACAGTACTCCGTAATTCCATGGCATTAGATCGCCAGAGGGGTTGTTGCGCAAACATGAATTCTGCCCTCATGAGTTGAAACTAAGAGAACACTGTAATGGACACCACTGTAGTAGTTGAACGAGAGCTTACCAGTCCATCCATCCCTAGTGTGTTTATCTTACATGCACACTGCGTTTGCTGATAAACGTGATTGATCGCCTACAAATTGCAGACACTTTGACCTTCGACCCCGCACATAGCATTAAGGCTCATTGCCAGGCAGCGGAGGCGACCCTTCCTAGCAATGAATGCTGGGAATGGAATTCAGCCCGCATCTAGTCTCGGCATCAGGCTGGCAGAAGGAGGAACCATTTTTATACAAGAGATAAACATGCATGCGCATTCAGCGTCAGTCATAGAGAATGTAGCTGGTTCGCCGTTTGCCTTGACATGGGCAGACTTGTGTCAAGGGGGTTTCACAATTATAGCCATATTTGGGAAAATCAGATTGACTTCCAAAAGTGGGGGAGGGGTAAAGTTATTTATTCGTGAACATTTTTTAGCAGACCATCCCTCTGTACTGCTAGGCTCTTCAAGGGTGGTGTACACTACAGCTCAAAGAAATTGGCATAGGGAAAGGGAAAGAGAAGAAAGGGAAGGAGCCGCGGTTTTTAAACGTGGTATATTTTGTCCAGTTCAGCATGAAACAGATGCATTAGCCTAAAAAGCATCATGGTTCATGCTGAACTGGACAAAATAATACAGCGGTTTAAAACAGCGGCTCCTTCCCTTTCTTCCTTTCCCTTTCCCGATGACAATTCCTTTGAGCTGGAGTGTAGTTGATGAATCTGTCATCATTATTCAGCTCAGCAATCCATGTAATACAAGTCATGATACAGCCACAGAATCTGTAATCAATGGAAGAGGGTCTCTCCCTCAAGAAATTGAATTTTTTTTTTCATCAGCAAATCCTTTCCACATAAATCAAGGGTGAGGTAGAACAAATTGAAAACTCCCCTCAGTCGATCTGTATATTCTACATTGTATTAATTACTAATTACTAAAGTATTTTTTTGTTTGATTCTGAATATATTTGCATGAATTAACATCTATTGGGGTGTGGGCAATTTTGAGCACATCTGAAGGTTCATCTTATCACACGTCACAAATTAACAATTATGTAGTGTTTAAGTCATCATGAAACAAACCCTGAACCATGCTTTAGATTGAACCCTTGATTAACAAATATATCAGAAGGGTTCTTTTGGTATTCATGGGGTCTTAAATCACTGCAAGTACATGATTAAACACCTTCATAAACATGTAAACCATGGATTTTATTATAAAGTAATGATTTGCAATGAGTTCAGTTTCACATCAATGAAAATAAATGTGATTGATGCGTGTTTTGTGAACTTTTTTTTAAATGATTTAAAATTATATAGGATCCCCTGGTTCATAAGTTATTAATATATAAACACCAGTAATAAAAGTAGTAGAACTAGGAGTTGTAGTGGAAAATTTTCAGTATTGTTATCAATTATCACAGTTGAAATGAATTATTATAGTCAGGTATGTTTTTATTATTATTTCTATCCTAGATATTGTCTAGTTGATAATGTGTTGGATAAGGGAATTGACGAAGGATACACGCTGATGTGATTTTTACTTTTCCTGTCTTATTCTGTGTAGGTCTTTAGCTGCCTTGTGTTCTTCCAGACTGTGCTATGCTAAATGAAATTTATGCTCGTTAAATCGAATTGTTATGGTAAAATAGATTTGGTGCACAATACAAAACAGTACATAAATATCCATGGTGTGTTGATAAAAGTGCCAAGCTTTGCTAACCCCCTCCTGGTGATACAAACATCTTCTTTCTTCCCGGCTTGCACAAGATAGTTTGCACTTCGACAGCTCCATGACAGATGCACCAGTATCTAAACCGACTCGACCCCGATCGGTTTACATAGACATTTACAGAACAGCGGTAACCCAACCCCTCCCCGCCTAGCATATGGCGTCCCATCAACACACATATTCGCTATCACGGTTGCCTCTGCCTCGATATCTACACAGACCTACTACAGCAGTATCACACTAGCGAGGCAGAGCAGGTATACATCATAATTTATTATGGCTGTAAATTAAGTGGTGGCTATATAGGATGCGGGTTGCCATGTTGTAACCTAGGCAAATACGTCATACATACATTCAGAGCATGCACTTTTTTTGTGCTCTCAGAGTAATGTGCAATTAGCAGAGCAGGTATCATAATTTATTAGTGTGAATATGGGGGGAAATGATGCGGGCTGCTGTGCTGTTTATTGAGGCAGATCTAGGTTGTGCACTTTTTGGTGCTTCCAGGGTAATTTGCTTTTTAACGGTCTTAATTACCAAACTCAGACCTGATGTACATGTATGCAGCATTAATGAAGTGGCTAATTACAAGGACTGTATGGTGTACATACCATCGCAGTTTGAATGCAAAATCTCTCTCTCTATTTCTCTCTCTCTGTCTCTCTCTGTCTCTGTTCTTTCTCCCTCTATGCCTCTCTCTCTCTCTCTCTCTCTCACTTTCTCTCCTTGTCTCTGTCTGTCTTCATCACCCACACCCTATCTCTCACCCTCTGTCTGTCTGTCTGTCTCTTTATGTCTGTCTGTCTGCCTGTCTGTCTGTCTCTCTTCCCCTCTTCCCTCCCTCCTTTCCTCTCTCTCACTGTCTGTTTTTTCTCTCTTTCCGTCTCTTTCCCCCTCTCTTCCCTCTCTTCCCCCCTCTCTCTCTGTCTCTCTCCCTCTCTCTGTCTCTGTCTCTCTGTCTGTCTCTGTCTCTCTCTCTGTCTGTCTGTCTGTCTCTCTCTCTCTCAGCCCCCCTCTCTCTCTCTATCTTTCTGTTTCTGTCTGCATGGTATTGTACTGCAGTCCAGGTACTAATATCTGTACATATTTACCTCTACTCCGTGCAGTCGATAGTGTAAGGTGAACATATCAATTAGGAATGACCAATAATTTAGGATGTAGGGTGTGTATTGCTGTTCTTTTTAACGATTGCGCGCAATCCGCTCAACATTCTCAATGCACTGATTGGTGTAAACATTCCTTCATGTTCATGGACCCATCCATGTTTTATGCGCATTCATTAATGTCTGCTAGACAAACATCACATTACACTGTCTTGCTCCAATGGCTTTGATAAGGATAATATCTAAATTGAGGCAGCACTTGGTAAACAACCCAGACATCGTCAAAACATCTGGGCTGCTAGTCTAACGCCTCTCGTCATGGGCATACCAGACATTTTTTAACAGGGGCTGAGATGAGGATGTTGCCATAGTTACCATCTATTACCTCAGTTCCTGGGCAAAGAAACTGAGTTGCCCCCGCTAGATTGCATTATGCACCAGGGGGTTGGGATGCTATTTTCATGGCTTGTGTATTGTGTGTAGGTCTACGTGCTGCTGGCAAAGGCTGTGTGGGTAAGGTGTAGCGCATCTGTGTTATTGTCACTGATGAATACATGATATCAATGAAAAGAACTTTGAATTCATTAGTGTAAATGGTCTACCCAATCGTTCACATCTGTACGTTTAATGAGTATCTTTGGCTCGATAATTTCTGTTGCTTTAATTCTGTACATGATGAATAAACTTGTGGGTTCTTGTTGTTTCGTTTTTCTCAGTCCAATGATCATTTCTCTCCTTGTGTTTACTTACACCCCTCCCCCCCCCCCCCCCCCCCATCTGGACACACACACACATCTAAAAACATGTCTTTCTGCTCAAGCTGTGCATTAGAGATAACTAAACTCTGTATTCTTTATTAAATTAATCTGATTTTATCATAGGCAGTATGGCCCTTTTGCAGATGTATAATGAATAACATACGTAAAATACCTTGGGAAATTAAAAGAGAAAAATGTACGACTTCCCTCACAATATCAGAACTTGAAACTGACTTTAAGCGGAATTATATTGATTGCTAGATTTCGAGATGGCACTAATTGCTTTTTGAGCCATCGCAATTAATCATCGTTTTCAGAGATGCGCAAGCAGACCTACATGTCTTACACAAACATCGCCAAACCACAACGTAATTGAGACAGACGAGGAGTTTGTGTCCAAAAGGGGCTAAAGCCACTTTTCTTAATAATTGTGTTGTTAGTACAAGTACAGTAGGAAGCATTGGAGCTCTTGGTGGAGTAAGAATTTATTGCTAATTTGATAAACAAGACCAGCTACATGTATTGTCACTTTCTAACTTCAGTTTCCCTTGGCACCAGTACAAAGTCATATTAAGAAAAAGATTTTTTTTCAAACTTTTTTTTTTCAAATTTCAACTTTGTTTCCTGTGCCTTTAGTCTAAATATTTCGTCTATATTATTAGGAATCATTGTTTATGAAATGGTTATTTTCTTATGTGGACTGCCCTGCTTTTTTTTTTTTTTAGATGTGAATGCTAAATATCTTAAAATTTTACACTTGAACTTGACCTCATTTCAACTTGCATTTGGTGTGATACTTGTTCATAAATATGTTGTTTTTAGCGTATAATAACCATCGTGGAACCACACACCAGGGAGGTATTTTTCCACTTAGATTTGATGTCATTGATACATTATGGTATGATCAGTGATATGAATTGTAAGCCATGTCTTAGCTAAAGTGAATTTAATGTTGAGTTCATGCATATTCACTATACATTACATTCAGTACATGGTTTCACGTGTACATTTGTTTTTCATTTGTGTTTCATGCGTACATTTGTTTTGGGGTGTGGGGTCTTTTCTCTGTATTACTGTACATCTTGGTACTATTCATGCAGACGCAAGTAATATTCTTTTCTTGAGCTATATTTATCTGTGGCTTATCAAAAACTGTACATGTGTTTTGTACAAGAATGAGTAAATCAGGTTAATCCACACACAGTACTGCTATTAGGAAGGATTTTGACATTTCCTTCTATTGTGTATGCCTACTTTATGTACATGTACAATCTTGCAGAGCGTAGCCATGAAAAACTGATGACTGATGCTACACGTACATGTATGTAGTACTCATAATTATGTGTCCAGTTATTTGTGATGTGCAAGAACACATGTAGCTAGTAACTTGACTATTTTCTTTTGTACCTGTGTGTGTATTTCTGCAGGAATTCCAGGCCAGCTTTTCTATAATGATGGACAATGGCATTCTGCCTTTCTCGGGCGACTGAGGGAGAGGGAGAAGAAGAAGTAACCGTGGGGATACGTGTATGCAGTAGACGACAGCTAGAGTTGAGTTATCCTCGTGTGCCCGGCTTTCTGTAAGATCCTGAGAAAACAGCTCAGGAGGATATTTTTTTTTTGCTGCTGCTGCTGTTGCCAGTACCCCTTTCCCCCCCTCGTTTGCTCTGAGGGGTCAGAGCAGATTGGCTTTTGCATTTGACCCTAGGACTAGGAGGAGGAGAGGTATTGTGTGAAGGGTGAACGATGGAGCAGAATGAGAGCGAGGGAGAGGCCGGGGAAGGAATGGGATCAACCGAGGAGGGTCAATGGAGAACGGCGGCGGAGTATCGCTGTAGTGACGACGGGGAAAGCAGGAGCGAGGCGGTGGAAGAAAAGGAGGTTAACGGGAACGGAGCGGACGAATGCAGCGCGGATGATGATGATGATGGTGGTGGTGGTAGTAGCATTGAGATGAACACTGGTGAGGAATCCAAGATGGCGGCCAGCGACGGCCGCGGAGTTGCAGTAGCATCTGGTGGCAGCATTAAGGGGGAGATGGGTGATGAGAGGGAGAGCTCGGACGAGAGTGAGGAGGAGGTGCCAAGCGCTCCGGATGCACCCCCTCGTATGACCGCGGCAGGAAGCAGAAACAAGATGGCCGCCAAAACAAACATGGCTGACGGTGTAGTCGGAGTCCCTGGTGTAGTAGATGAGGGAGCTGATGGTGGTGTGGAGACGGATGGTGGAGGGAGAGGAAGAGGAGGAGGAGGGAGAGGAGGAGGAGGAGGAGGGAGAGGAGGAGGAGGGAGAGGAGGAGGAGATGGTGCTGCATCAGGAGGGTTCAGTCCTGTCCAGTTTCAAGTGAAAGAGACAGACTTCAGCCGGGGGCAGCTGAGGATGAGACTGAAGACCATGAAGGAGGGGAAGCTAGCGGCCCGCAGGAAGCTGGGCAGACCCTCAGCAGAGAAGAAAAAGGAGGAGGTGATGGAGGGAAGAGGCAAGGCCACCGGCAAGATTAAGAAGGGGAAGGTTACAAGCAAGGTCACCAAGAAGGGACATGTCAAGCAGGTAAGATACAGACGTTGTGCAAATTAATGCTAGTGCAGTACATGGAATAGCTACATTCATATACTGCATGTAGTAGTATTGTGTACATGTTTATGTGTGTGTGCTTCATAATGACTTGACTGTCACAAAATGATGATCTAGTTTGATTCTACCTAAATGATATCTAAATATTTAGCTATTTTTTGTCATATTTGGTGCTTTGATTTATAGCTTATGGTACATGAAAGTGTGTGCTTTAATAACGAGATAACTGCTGAAAGTCTGAATGTGTCTGTTGTGTGTGCACTATCATGCACATGTTCATTGTACATGTATGATCTGAGTTACGATTGAGAATTTATTGGAAAATCCCAATATTAGATTAAGGTTCACATGTAGAAGCTCCATCATGTTGTCTATATAGGCACTGCTTTGCCGCTGGACTCGAGTTTGTACAAAACAATGCCCCTAGACTGTGCAAAATATACAGGTCAAGGCATACCACTTTGGGTCAATTGATGTCCTGTATACATGTAGTTAGCAATGGTGCACTCTGCTGTTCAGTTTGTACAGTGTACAAATGATGCACAGGCATGAGTGGATTGGTGAGAATTGGATGCACAAGTTTAATTTTGGAATGGTTTAACCCACGGGGCTCAGCCGAGTGGGTTTAAAGGTGATATTCATAGAAAATCCAAAAATATGAAGATATTCATCTACAGGAAGCTTATGAGCCATACAATGAGCTCGGATGACATTCAAACAATATATCACTTTCCAAAAAGCGAAATTAGGGTGAAAACAATCACCGTATTCTCTGGGACAAATTTGCCCGACTGTCATCCGAAACGGCCTTTAGGTCTGACGTAAGAAACGGGAGGCGTTATTGTGCATCAAACATGCCAATCCGCAGCTTCTTTTCCGCCAGAAGCATCATGCATTGTTAATGAAATTGTGATGGCAGTTGCTAGTGGATTAACAGGTGTGATACACAATGGTCATTGTGAAGCGTATCCCGGCTGTGACGTACACACACCGCCGCTTTCCCTGAGGCGATTTCGTAGGTCAGGAAGAGAGTCAATTTAGTAAAATTTGACTTTCATTAAACACAAAACTGAACACTTTCGTGGCATGTTAGCTGCATACATTGCTTTAGTAACTCATTCAATTATAAAAAAAACTATATTTATTTCTTTTTATTTCCTATGAATATCACCTTTAAGACCATTTCCAAAGTTAAACGAGTGCTTCCAATTTTTACCGATCCACGAAATACATGTTTACCGGCATCATTTGTTTTATAAAATGGGCGCAAAATTTTTTTTTAAAAAAACGTGAAAATCTAACTTTTCCATAGTCAAATTTACCCATGCATCTGGTAAAATAAAAATTACCGGACACATGGCTAAATTTACCGGATGCCTGGCTGTGATTGACCAATCAGATTGCAGGAATCCATCTTCACCATCAATTATCATCATTGATTGGAAAATCTGCCAAGACTAAAATTGTTTCCTTTTTCGTTGACAAGTGTCCAAATAACACAGCTAAAATATGATATGATTTTTCCATAGACCATGTCAAGTGGAGAAATAGACTCTGTATGTTTAGAACTACCAAGTTCATCAAGCTTTAATTTGATAACAACCACTTATAAGACATATTCATACACTGTATCAGGAAAAACAGATTTACTGCAATTTACTGCGATAGTCCAGAGTGGCATCGAGGGTCCCCAAACGAACATATTCATAACACACATTAGCGAGCAACTGAGCACAGCACCATCTCGCACAATGCTGCGACAGTGTAGAATTCAGTCATGAGTTCGTCCACTTCTCCATTAGAAATAACTTCCAAATTCACATATTTCACTTCTGCAGAGCATTTGATTGTGGAAAATGAGTGTTCGATACTTTGGGGTAAATTTATACAAGTTACTAACAGTGTCTGTATCGTCCAAAAATTGTTTCAATTCTTCACCTAACCTTATAGAAGCTTCTGGAGATTCATGAGTGCCGCTATTAGCGTAAACAACATATCGATAATATTAATTCTCGGTATCGCGATATCGTGTTGATATCGCATGCTGCCAGTAAAAAAAAAAATACAAGGTAATTAACCAATCAGATTGTACAGATTCTTTAGCCCATCTTATAATAATCGATGACCGATTCACACTTTCTTTGTGCATTGCTGGCTGCAGTACTTTGCTGGTTATGATGTTGTACATGTAGAATAGCCACTGATGTCAAAACTAATATTATTTAAGAAAAAATAGAAGAAGAAAGAAGAAGGAGAAGAATATACACTCCAGCTCAAAGGAATTGGCATAGGGAAGGGGAAAGGGAAGAAAGGGAAGGAGCCGCAGTTGTAATCCGCGGTATATTTTGTCCAGTTCAGCATGAAACTCGTACATGTATACCAAAATATACTGCAGTTTAAAACTGCGGCTCCTTCCCTTTCTTCCCTTTCCCTTTCCCTATGCCAATTCCTTTGAGCTGTAGTGTACATGTAAAGGTATAGAATATGGGCACGAAGAAGAAAGAACAGAATATGGAAAGAAGATAAGGAACGACGGATAAGAAGGCGAAATCAGAAGGAAGGATAATGGGGCAAGGGAGAGGAGGAGGAAGACATTGAAAGAATCGAGATTGGGTTAGACAGGACTGAGGGAGGGATAGAAAGAAAGAAGGAAAGAGGAAGAGGGGTGGGGAGAGAAATACAAATTGGGGTTGGTGGCTAGAGGAGTAAGGAAACAGAAAATGTGACCGCCCAGCCCGAAACCCATAAAAAGTCGCAGGTACGATTTTCTGTAATAGACCAAAATATGCCATTTGGATTAACCACATCAAATTTTTGATGTTTATCCTAGCTGAAAGAGTAAACATTGGTGTTCATGCATGGCCATCTTAAAGACAGCCAGTCCCTTTTTCAGATCACCACAAAACCATCGAAACATTGGCAAAACATATAGAGAAGTGTAAGCAAGCTCTATATTCACAATTTGAAACTGATACGTAGTGTGAAATTCAAATAATGCACGTAAACAACGTCTGATTATTAGTCTTTACCTCAGGCTCTTAGCAGTTTGTGTGGAAATATCTGCTTTATTGATTAATGTGTTTATTAAATTATAATACGCATTATGAAAAACATTGTTCTATGGAAGGAATCATCTCCAAAGTTTGGTAGTTACTCATAAAATTAGGATTTCACACACGCATAATAACCACATAGATACTGTAACAAAGACTAATACTTTTTTCGTGGTACGAAAAAAGTCGGTTTGAAATTTAACGGCTGAAATTTTTTACATATACAGAAAGCTTCAACATGCTATATTCTTAGAAATGGTCTTGAATCACACTTTGCTCAATTTACGATCGTGATAGACGATTTCAAATTTTAAGCTTGCAAAAGGGACTGACAATCTTTAAGCTCAATTCAATTCATGGATGATGTACAAAATAAGGTATTTGACATTGACATTAATGGATGATTTTGCATCTTGCCACATTTGACTCAGCTCCGTACTCGGGTCTTGTACATGATTCCATGATTTTAAACTGTTACAGATGGGTATCATTATGAAGGTGAATAAACAGGCTATTTAACGATACCAATATCCAGTATTATAACATAATAACTAGAGACATATCGATGCTCAAATTTGAGTTGTGGAACTTTTTTTGAGGAGTGTACATGTGCGAATTCTCATTTTTATAACTTTTTTATGAAGCAAGAAGAGGAAATAAAAATTTCCTCTTCATACGGTTGCTATGGGGTTTTGATTAAGATTTTCATTGAAACTTCTGCTTCCCATGCATGCATGAACCCAATTTTTTAATCCTCTTTTCTCCCTTTTCTGTGAAACTGCACCTTCAAAATCTCTTTCATTCTAATCACTTTTTGATTCGGTTAGGATGGTCCAATTTTGACAAACTATATATCATGTTAAAGCTTAGAACTTACTCTTCAAAACTATGTCTAAAAGTAAAAATTCATTTTGGCCAACTTTTTGAGGGTTTCGAGCTGGGCGGTCACATATACAGGTCTTTTTTGAAGCACAATTTTAATAGAAGACCTCAGAAGGCCTCTCTTTCTGCATATTAAGCCTTCATAAACTGGTGGATACCAGATTAGACAACTTACCAAATGTTGGTAAAGGTAAAATCTAATGACAAATCTTGAAATTAAAAAAAAAAGACATACAGAGAGCATTTTTAAAGTTTGAATCCAAGTGTATGGTATTGGATGAGTAAGTGGGGAAAACAGTAGACTTAAATGCATCCTGGAGAAACTAGTCATGTGATTTCCAAGTAGGTGAAAGATTTCAATTCAATTCAGTTCATATTTTGTCCACATTTGATAAAAACAAAACAGCCTAGACAATTTAAATCTTGGGTACAGTGTAGAATATACACAACTACAAAAAAAAATAGTATTCATATGAAGAAGCAGGAAAGTACATTTAGCTGGATTTAAGGACTTTGCCTCGTATCGGAATGGAGTAGTACAGTAGAGAGATGGGTGTTATACAGTGGTGAAGCACATTAAGAAAGTGATAGATGAGAGAAGGGAGGAGGTGGAATAGAGAGAGAGAGAGTGGGAGGAGAGAGTGTTGAAAAGCCAAAATGGATCACAGATGAAACATATTTTTTTCAATTAATGATACATTTGCCATCACATGATCAGTTGGAGGATTACTGAGTTGATGGATGGGACAAGCCAGAGTCGAGCTACAAGAATGCTCGCCCATATTTCAGTATTACAGCGCCATCCATTGTCAATAGGGAGGGAAGGGAGAACGAGTGGGAGAGAGAGGGACAGAGAGACGGAGACAGAGAGACAGGTGGAAGTGGGTGGAAGGGAGAGAGAGAGAAAGTGGGAGTAACTAAGAGAGAGAGAGGGAGGGGGATAGGGAGAGAAAGGGGAAAGACAGAGAGAGAGGGGGGAAGAAAGAATGGGAAGAGAAGAAGGAGTTGGAAGAGGAGAGGGAGGAAGAGAGAGTGTAAGAGAGTAATATAAGGGAAGGGAGGGGGAGGGATAGGGGCGAGAGGAGTAGGGGGGTAGAAGGATCGAGTTGAGAGGAGGAAGAAAAAGAGATGGTTGCGTGTCTGTGACCTCATGTTCCAACCCCAGAACACATTATCATCAACAACAGAGCAGTCGGTGGAACAAGAAGCAGACAGCTTCTGTCTGACACCAAGTGACATGGTGCCCAGTTGAAGACCTTTCGTGCTTTGCCGCGCCATCCAGCAGTTTCCCCCCGCATCGTAGACTTACATTGAACATCCATAAACGGAGAAGGGGCTGCAACGCAACAAACCGATCCCTACGCGAGCAAATGACTGACTTTACCCAACGCTGGTACGTCTCGATCCATGTAACACAATGTGAAAATATGCTTTCGACGTAAACAGCGTGATTGTGAGCTTGAGCGCAGAGTGGTTGCATGGCGCGCCACTGTTTTTAGTGAACTTCCACGATCTGCGTCAGCCTGCTGTATGTGCAGCACAGATTCCTACCTGTCTCCCTTTGGCATTGTGTATCTAAGACTGCGCAGGCAGGATGAGCTGCCATGGATTATCAGCCTGAAGTGAAGCATTGGCTGATCATTACGCCTCAGTTTCATGGATGTGGGAGTACCGACCGCCGGTAACAGTCGCTGAAGTTTCTATTACATTCAAGCCTTCAAGACTGCTCATTGATTTATACGGCCATACTGTGTGAGGTTTTCAGCGTCGCTTTTGCTCAGCGCTGTGCTAACAATACGGCAGACAACATTAAGCTCGTCATGACAAATTTGTCTTGCGGTGGGTGTACCTGGAATCGGTATAAGATCTTGGATGTGGTCTGTGAGAAGAGATGAATTGATAACTGGATACAAGGGGGACATTACATGAAGTATTTTGTATGGATTCCTGCCATGCTCTTTTCATCATTTTTTTTTTTTTTTTTTGAGATTCGCTTCTGTTGAACAGTATAAAATTCCAAAGTGTACATGTGTGGATGTGGCATGCAGGAGTGGGTTGGTGCATTTAGGCTAGAACCTTTGACCTACATGTACGTTGCAGACTTCTGAGGATACCTACACTTGTGTGAGCTCCATGTAACTCACCGCCACCCCCATCCCCCCCTCTTGACACAGACTAGTCTACAATCCAGACCTACAACTGCCTTCTTCCCTCAAAAGGGTGGGTGAGTGTACCCTGGAGTTACTGATGCTTCCACATTTTTGAAGTCATCACAAATCCACAAAATGGACAGATTAGAGATTGAGGAGGATCAGTGTTTTTTTTGTTACAATAGAAGGTCTAGAAACCAGACTTCACAAACAACTTTCACTGGACATAGTGTGCAAAACAAAGCAGGACAAAGTCTGAATATGAAAACTAGCTCACATAACTGGCAAGTCAGGCTGTAGATAGCCTGTTCTTACAGACGCATGTGTTGTAACAGTGTAACAATTGAATCTGTGCTGCAAAACTCTGCTGACTTTCTCCCATACCCATTTCTTCTCACTGAGTGATAGGCCTACTTGTTATAAAAGCCTGATGAGCAAGACTACAGAGGTGGTGGCTCGGAAAGTGTACATGTACAGTAATGTATGGGCCTGACGGAAGTCTGTATCAAACTGGATGATCCTACCGCATACATGGACATGTGCATATTGCAATTGGAGCGCTCCCGTTTTGTTGATAAATATTTACGACACACTTCTTAGAAGCCAGTATACGATTGAGTGCACGTTCATTTCTTCTGACGCTTGGAAACTCGATAAGTGTACCTGTTACAATTAATTTTGCTGAAGCGTCTCTCTCTACTCTCTTGTGTAGCTATAGTTAGTGATGAACACTATATAGTACTGATGGTGATATGAAGTATGGCAACTGAATACAGTGATATAGCAAAGAAAGCGTCTGAAAGATTATCTTAGTAGAGCTAATATTTTGCCTGGATTTCTTTGACCTTGCTGTGGAGTGTGGTGGTACGTGGGCATACCTGTAGCAAGGTCCAGTGAGGATATATGCGCTGTTCAGATCCTGATGAGCATGCACACTACATGACAATCTGTTTTGGTGTTGATTTCTATTTTACAACTATTTGTGTTGTTCGCATTGTTGCCTTGTTTTCGTGGATCTTTCTGGTGGTACGAGGCAAGATCCACTGAGAATTTACACACTGCTTAGCTGCTAATGAATGTGCACATCATAAGACACTATACTTCCGCCCTGATGATGACGTCGAACTAGACGACTTGTGTTCATCTGTGCCTCGTTGTGTTGGATCTCTCTTGGATGAGCACATTACTACGGGACAATAAGAGGCATCGATCATAGAACTACATGTTGCTTCATTTATTTTCCTCCTTGCCTCATTTCCTTGGATCTCTATTCTCTCTCTCTGGTGATCCAAGGGCCTAGTGAGGGCCAATGCGGATAGATGCTGAGCCTTTGGCTGGTAAGTAAGGATCACAATATATGTATGTACACTAAATGTGGAGTATAGAATTAGCCTAAAATCCAGACTTTCGGGCATTTCTAATCCAAACTCTACAATTTACAGGTCAGGCTGCATAGCCTTTAATATCTGTCACTCTATAAAAATCACTCACATATTTGTGATTTGTCTCTTAACATGTAGACTGGGAAAGAGAAGAGAATGTGCCTTGTCTGTATCTCAGATCCAAGTGGATATTTGTGATAGTTCGGATTAGAATGACCAAGCAGCCTTGAAGCTAGGCCATTTTAGATCAATGCCGTTATTGAAACGTTCACGTTAGTAGGGTCTGCATTAGATGAAAGTTTACAAATACACTTCATCCTGATTGGTGGAATTACATGTAGACCGTGTAAATAGCAGAAATATTTAAGTTCATCACTGATCTATCCTACATGTACTCCTGAATTTAAGCTGTTTAGAAATTAATGTCTAGCAATTTGAAGAATCTTAATTACTCTTTTATTGGAGCTTCTTCCATGTTTGTTTTCTCAAATTGTATTGTTTAAATTGCCCCTGTTGACAAATTTATCAACATTACTCTCTTGGTTGAACAGCTTTAGTACAATGTATGTTGAGGCTTCTATTCATTTGATTTCTGCAGAGTAGAGCAGATAACTACATCACAACCTTCACCTTTCCTCAATGAAAAACAAAAAGGCGAAAAGTGCAGTACAGACTAGGTGTTGAAACCTCACACCTCCTCTTACGTGCAGCTTGTAAAATTTGATTTAGATTCCACCTGATTTACACCCTCGTCCTGGTTTGCTGCGAGCATGCGACGACGAAAGGAGACACAATGCCGACAAAATAACTGGCCGGTCGTCGGAATCTGGGAAAAACATTTTCCCTCCAAGTGGGACAGGAAGTGATCAAAAGAGGCGCGAGGAAGAATTCAATTTTGGCACCCGTGTTCAGTCGTCTGGAGATTACAGGTTGAAGGTCTCGCTGTTTCCTGTACCAGCTCACGTTTCCCGGGGCTCCCTCTTTTCTGCCTTCACTCTCCCCGTGACCCCAAGTTCAAGTCCAAGAGGCTTGAATATCCTTTCAAGCTGCCCAGGAACACTTGATTGCCTTATTTCTCCTGCACTATTCTGGTTTGAGACGAGCACATTAGTTTTTAATGAGAAATGTTCTGTAGATTACATCAGAGTCATTTAGAAGGGTGGTTGAAGGTTGTTGCTGGTCGTAGTTTGAGGTTTACGATGTTGATGCATTACAAAACATGAAAAGGCATCAGTGTTCCAAAATGAAAGCTTTTCATCTGTGATAATAATTTATTTGATTATACAAATACATGTATTGCTGTTTATAGTAAAGTGAACAAATTGATGTTTTTCAATGGATCTATGGCTGATTCAGTCCTTTTTCCCACTGAGATATTAAGCAGCACGACTCCCGCACAATCTGCTGTTTGCACATTAGACAACAGACTATGAATACACTTCACACACCTTACAGGACACAATTACTTCTCACCCCTGTGGTTATCACAGTTGACATCCTAAATCGACTAGGGTTCGCAAAGCCAGAAAATCTTACCATGAACAGCGGGTTAAGTATAGTAAGTGATAATAATTAAATGTACCTCGATGAAAGAGAGCCATCACAGTTGTCACCCCGTCATACCTGCCCCTTCCTTTTCTTCCCTTAGTTCCCGATGAAATGAATTCTTAAGAAACAATATGATGTCAAGGACCTTTGTTTTAATGGTGGAAACATGTACAGGACTGTATGTACACTCTTTATTATAACCAAACAGGTGCGTGTTTATGCCGTGTACGTTTAGAGATCAAGTCTTCTTCGCAAACTTGTTTAAATTTGTCTAGACAGGACTTCCGCGGAGCAACTTAAACGAACCAAAAGAATCGCTATTATTAGAAAGTAATCAATTAGCATGGCCGACCGGCGTAATTTCAGCGCAATCTCGTGAACATGACCGGATGGAGGGGATGAAAGGAATGAGCGATTCTGTTCTTGTCAGGAAATCTTCTGGCAGGATTAGGTTTCATGTTTCATCCTCTAGACTCAGTGGTGCTCTGGCATTTTGGTCTTCTTCTGATGTCCTCCTGTTTCTAATTCTCATGTTTTGGGGGGTTTGGGTTTTAAGGGTCTGGATTAGGGTGAGAGTTTAGGATTACTCATCCCCATTCCGTTTACAAGCTTTTCAGCTGATAGATGTTAGGGTTAAGGTTACAGGTTTAGATTAAGGTCAGATTTTTAGATTACTAAAAATTTTTTATGAGCATAGCTGATAACTACGTGTTAGGGTTAGGGTTATAGGATTAGATTAGGGTCAGAGTTTAAGATGACCAAAGTCTCCATGTTTTTTATGAGCATAAGCTGAAATCTAGGTATTAGGATTAAGTATAAAGGGTCTGGATTCGGGTTAGAATTGAAGAGTCTCATACATGTTCTGTAGGATTTCTGTAAGATTTAAGGCACAGATATTTAGTTAAGTTTACTTTGATAATCTTGAAGGGTAATTTCAAGTTCATGCTTGTGGACAAAATGGGGATTATTAGCAAATTTGTCTACAAAGACAAATTATGCAAGATCTGCTCAATTTGACTGCATTTAATGTGTGTGTGTTTTCATCTCTGCTGCTGTCTTCATTTAGTTTTGCTTACTGTCCTCTTTCTGTCCTTGCTACTATTTAAAGGGTATATGCTGTACTGGGAAGGCAAAAAAGCCTTCAAAATGTAATTGTTTGCAATCTTCTTGCCAGTGGTCTTAAATTAATGTATTGTCTACTTTGGAAGCTTGCTGAAAGTTGTTTGCACTCAAATGATCTATATTTGGAGTAATGAGTGATTAAATCACAAATCCTCAAAATGTTAGGGTCGAACATTTTGAGAATTTGATCATTAATCATTAATTACTCCATATGTGGATCATTTGAGGGCAAATAACTTTCAGCAAGCTTCTAAAATAGACAATACATGAATTTAAGACCACTGGCAAGAAGATTGCTAACAATTACATTTTGAAGGCTATTTTGCCTTCCCAGTACAGTGTATGCCCTTTAAAGGTTATTCTTTGTAATATTATGTGTAGCTCCATTGCCATAGCCTGATGTTCAAGCTGTTGGGCGTTTATCATAATCCAAACTCAATGTTAAACCATGGAGGTGTTATGAAGCAGAAACAACTCGAGCATAATATATCCAAACATCTGTATGGGTACTAAAGCACGCTAATGAATTTCCAAAGCATTCCACAATCACTACAATGCTTTGATGTCCCATGCTCAGTACTGACATTTAGCTGCTGTCAACTTGGAAAGAAATATCTGTAATTCCCTGTTTTGTGTTCTAATTCAGTTTTTTGCATTGTTCAAGAAAGTTATGGGCAACATCACTAAAGAACCTGTTCTCAGTTTTCTTCTAAATAATTGTTGAATGATGCACAAACGGAGATATACAAATGTAAGATAATATTCTTACTTACTCAATTAACAAATTTCTTCACTTCTTAGATTTTTCCAGAAATGTGGGATTCAATCATTATCAAAATTCCATCTTAAGCTGTGTGTTTTCATTAACAGAGTTTGCACGCATTTGCATGCAGCTGAGATATTTTACTAGAAAAAAAACTTTGATTTTGTTCGCTGATATCTCTTTTCCTCACAAAAGTATTGATGCAATCCAACAGAACTGGACAAGTGAAATCAGACTCTACATGTACATTTCTTTTGTTCTCTCTGAGAAACGGTTGCTACGCAATCCTGTTCGCTATTGTTAAAACACCTGAAAAGCACATGCTGAGACTACATAATTTTTCGGCACTACCACACATGGGTTCAAAGAAAGAAAGTTGCTTCATATCCTTTCATAACACATCCCTGGTTAAACAGGTATGGCTGCAGTGACCTAAAAATCACTCACTTATTTTACTTTGGCTGCGAGTCGGGCTAGGTGAAGATGATGCCTTGTCAGTAGACTAGAATGTACACTTGTGATAAGATGGATTAGAAATGTCAGACAGCGTGGAACCTAGGCTACCTGTGCCAATGTAAATTGCCCTCCACGATCCTCGTGTCTCTAAATAACGATCGAGTGAAACCCGACACAGCTCTGTTTCATCAAAAACTCATAAAACCCACGGACATGAGGAAAAAGAAAACTTACTTAGAAAAATACAACACACGAAAAAGAATGAAAAGCCTTAAGTAACCGTATCATTTGTAATTTGGTTGTGCCTCTCGCTATGTACGTGTACATGTAGACTTGAAGGGGAGGCCTGCTTGCACTGGTCGATGACCAGGAACAGAGAGAGCGCGCTGCTCCTCCTCAAATTACCAGTAATTATGTCAGAGCCTGAGCCTGAGTTTGGGGCAGCGTATTAATCAGGGGCCTCAAGTGGTCACATATTAAGGCTGTCTTCATTAAATCTTTCTTGTGAGAGACGTGTAGCCTAGCTTCCATCCTGTTTGGCGTTTCTAAACCAAATATGCAATAAAAGTAGTCTGGCTACAGTAGACTAATCATTCTCAATTTCGTGTCTGGCTTGCCCATGATAAGAGTGGAATATTAAAGGGAACATACTGCACTGGGAAGACAAAAAAGCCTTCAAAATGTAATCGTGAGCAATCTTCATGCAAATGGTATTAAATTCATTTATTGTCCATTTTAGAAACTTGCTGAAATTCATGTTCCCTCAATTGATCGACATGTGGAGAAATTAGTGATTAGATTTCAAATCCTGAAAATGTGCAGCCCGAACATTTTTAACATTTTGAGAATAATCACTACATTCTCCACATGTGGATCATTTGAGGGCAAATAACTTTGAGCAAGTTTCTAAATTGGACAATACACTCATTTAAGACCATTTACCAGAAGATTGTTCACAATCACCTTTTGAAGGCTTTTTTTATCTTCCCAGTACAGTATATGACTTTTAAAATACTACTAATCTTAGGAGTACGAGGAATTTATTTTTCAGTTCGCATTAAAAATGTCCAACAGCCTGGAAGCTAGGCTAGGTGAGTTTGAAGCCATACTCTTCATGGCAACATGGACTGTATTCTGTTTATCATCATCTCCATGACATTTTCACAGAAAAATATCCCTGCCAACAGTGTGGGCGTTCATAATATTTTGTATATTTTCATCTATTTCCTTTTTTAGATAAGATGTTTTCTATGTCTATGTTTATCAGCCAAAAAAAAAAAAATCAACACTTTTTGGGGCTACCTTTTCAGCACATTATCCGTTTGGCTTCAATTTTAAATTGTGTCTATGGGAATTTTAGGGGCTCTTTCAACATTTTTCAGGGCTTTTTTAAGCATTTCGGGGGCGAAAGCGTCCTGAGTTCCCGTGAGAGACAGAGAAAGAGAGAGAGAGAGAGAGAGAGAGAGAGAGAGAGAGAGAGAGAGCAATGGGAGGGGAAGAGCAAAGAACAGATAGGTAATGAGGTTGATGTGTAGATGGGGGAGCTAGGGGGGGGGGGGGGGACTGCAGAGAGTGATAGAGGACCAAGGGAGATGAGGAGGGAGAGATAGAGCAGGAGAGGAGAAGAGACCTAGATTGCCTGCCTGTAATCAATCTAATATGATTATCCCTAGCCATCATTAATCCCCCTTGGTATTACAGTACCAAATGCTGCCTCTGGAAAATGACCTTGTTTTCGTGGAAGCGAAAATCGGCCATTCTTTCTAGGTGGAGGGGGCGCACACACACTTTGCCATAGTCACGGAACAGTCCATTAATATACCATTTGTAAGTGATGCCTTTTAGTTGTGAATAAAGTACATTTATTTCAGACTATTACCCGTTTACTACCATCCTTGCGTTGCCCATTCAGAGAGGAGAACTGGTTTATCCCACCGTCACAGAAACATACTGATAGCAACTTCTTTTGACAGGTACATGTATTTTAAACATTTTATTTGTAACAAATCAATGGCATTTATTCTTGTTTTTCATGCTTGGATCTGAAGCACTTTCTTACAGGAATTGGGCATTACAAGGATTTTACAAAAGCTCTTGAGCCAGATTTTAGGATTACTACTGCTTTTCTTTAACCTTTAAAATGGCCTTTCATGGTTTGAAGATGTTTTTCGCCCATGATAATTGAATGCATCTTTCTTTGCACATTACAATTCTATGAGGATAAAGCATGTGTGAATGCGTCCCCCTATAATTTCCTGGTGTGAACCTGCCCTCCAGGTAAAAGAGTTTCTAAGCAGATTGGTTGATGTGATAATGTTCTCTCTACAATGTGAGATTAATCACAGGTTAGACATGCTAGTGTCATTGAAATGAATTCGAGACAAGTGATGACTCATACAATTCAGTGGCATTTTAACATTTATGTGGATTTTCCTGTTTCCCCCTCCTTTTTTTTAGGAGTGGATTTAATTTGAAGGTGATTACGTGAAGTGTTAGTCATGGCTGACATAGGTTGGGATTGACAATGTTGGGATGAGCAGCTCTAGAGGGAAGGAGGATGGAGAGGGAGTTGTGGTAAGGTGATGATACAGTGTTCAAATGAGGGGGAAGAGTAGGGGTGGATGAGGGCAAATTGGGGGGTGGGGAGGAGGGAGGAGGATGGGGAGTGGATAGGGAGAAATGAGGTGATGAAACGTACAAATAGGAGGGGAAGAGCGTGTGGGATGGGTGAGGGAATCGAGGGGGGGGGGGGTACTATAGACAAAGAGAGGGGGGGGGGGGGTGGAAGAGAGGGAGTTGTGGTGAGGTGTGGATACATGTATCAGGGAGGGAAAGTGCTTGGGGGGGGACTTGAGGGAGACTGAGGCAAGGAGGGGGGGGGGGGGAGTTGTGGTGAGATAGGTAATGAATGAAGGGGGTAAGAAGAATGGGAAGAAAGAGAGGGATGGGGGGAGATATGAGGGGAGGGGGGGGGGGAGAGAAAAAGGGGTTAGCTAGAGCGAGAGTGAGAGATACATGTTTGGTAGACGATATGAGATTTCAGGAGAAACAATGAGGCCTAGTGTGTGTAGTGTCGCCTTGGGAATAATTCTGGAGAGGAAATGATTAGCCAACAAATTGGTGGCCATGTTCTATAGGTGTGGAGCACTTCCTGTTCTTGGAGTTACCTGATAAGGTCAGACTCAACTAGAGAGCCTTGTGAGCTACCAGCGTGGTACAAGTTCCTACAGTATTGTCTTCCTGCTGTACACTTCTCAAGAAAACACAAAGTCTCAGCATTCAGACCATTAGGTGCGTCTTCATTAGCTCGAGCTGGGCAAAATAGAGAGCTTGTTCTGATCCGGCTAGCTAGCCAGATCACGAAATAGCTAGCTATTTGCGTCTTCATTAGCCAGATCAGGCAAAATAGCGAGCTATTTGGTCGAGAAAATTTCCCAAGAAATCTTGGGCTAGATGGAGCTAGCTCGAGCTAGTTCGGAGCGTCTTCATTAGCCCGAAAATTTCTCGATCCCGGCATGCATCAGCGCCCACGAGGCATTGCTTACGTAATAGGTTTTTACACGTGCGTGAATGCGAGCTCACAACCGAAGCCATGCGGTCATGGCCTATTCCTGTCGCACACTGCTGGTATGTGCGAAACTCGGGATAATTTATGCAACCCGAGCTCGAGCTTACGTATCCCGAGTTTCGAGCTAATGAAGACGCGATTGCAACTTTAGGCTAGTTCCCCGGATCAGAAAAATAGCTCGCTATTTCGTCTGATCGGGCTAATGAAGACGCACCTATTGAGGACCATCTATATCAGCCTTCAAAAGCAAAACAGCAAGCTGTTCCATGATCAGGTTAGATTCTTTTCAGCATCATTTCAGTTTTAAGTTGGAAAAAGTTCCTGTCACCATGATTTGAATGTTTTTTAAAGGGTTAAAATGAACAATATTTTACATCTGAAAAGGGTTCTTATCACTACCATTTTAATGTATTATCAAGGGTCCTATCAGCATCATTTTAACATTTGAAAGGTTTTTAATATGAGCATTATTTTAGGTCAGAGAAGGTTATTGTCAGTACAATTTTAAGAAAAAAAAGGTTCTTATCAGTACCATTTTTATTCATGAAAGGTTTGAAAGATTTTCATGTAGACAGGGTTGACTTTATGGACCTTTTCTTAAATATATGATACAAATAAGAACATAAAAAAAAAAATAATGCTGCCAAAATTATTCCACTACTGTGACTAAAATGTTTCTGAACCACACCTTTCTATCAGAGTGTTGAGCACATTATACAAAGTTTGTGCACTGCATCATCAGTTGCAAAAGTAGCCTGATGATGATTTCAATGAATGAATGGTGATGATTGCCAGTGTAAATAAGACTGATAGCTTTATGTTCTCAGGTCAATAGCCTGCCTGGCCTCAAAAGAGACTATTATCCTTCAGCAAAGATTAAATGGTGAGCAAGAAAGGACATCAACTTGCCAAGAACTATTGTGTCCAAAGGGACGATACCCACGCATTTATCTCCAGCCTTGTGAAACCAATTTCCTCCAAACAAAGCAAGACAATTGAGAGAGAGAGAGAGAGGGGGCCGAGAAAAAAAATGTTTGTCAATTTATCAATGATCTTGCCAGAAGCAAAGGTGATATTTTTCAATGCAAATTGTGGTATGCAGTAAAATATCATGATGACTCTGATAGCAGGGGCTTAAGTAATCTTACACAATGGCATTCCAGACTCTGTTATCTTGATGAAAACGCAGACATAATTTGGTCCAACGGTTATTGTTTTGTTGGCCCAGTCTCAATTTCTGACCATTTTCATCATATTCTAATCCTGCCACCAGGGCATCTCACCAGGATTGGCTCTGCGACTATAGTGAAACTTGCTTTAAAGACAGCCCATCCCTTTTTCAGATCACTACAAAACCATCGAAACATTGGCAAAACATTTACATGTAGAGAAGTCTGATCAATAGTCTTTACCTCAGGCTCTTAGCAGTTTGTGTTGAATATCTGCTTTATTGATTAATCTTTTTATTAAATTATAAAACGCATTATGAAAAAAAAAAATGTTCTATAGAAGCAGTCATCTCCAAAGTTTGGTAATTACTCAAAAAATTAGGATTTCACACATGCATAATAACCACATAGATACTGTAACAAAGACTAATACTTTTTTCTTAGTACGAAAAAAGTCGGTTTGAAATTTAACGGCTGAAATTTTAACATATAAAGAAAGCTTCAACATGCTATATTCTTTGAAATGGTCTTGAATCACACTTTCTTCAATTTACGATCGTGATAGACGATTTAAAATTTTAAGCTCGCAAAAGGGACGGACAATCTTTAATCAGCCACCTGCATAGAAAGACCACCTGTATATGAAGACCACAAAATTGCCCTTCCCTGAGTGATTGGTCTTTATACAGGTTTCAATGTTGTGTAATAAGGGTCGATTTGTACATGTACAGTATGTGAGAAATGTGTGCACAAATGTTACTAAACCAAAGTTCACTTGTAATTTTTGAGCCAACAAAGTTTTCCACATGGTATTGATACCAAATAAGAATAAACACTGGCAAGAGCCCAGCTCCCTTATCCTTCCCTTTATTCTTCACTTTGCTTGTACTGTTTGTTTTTTGTAGCATTATGTGTTAGATTGTTCTAGTCTCATTTATATGACAGTTACAACTTTGTACTACACCTGTATCTATGTGAAAAGCAACAAATATCAGCAAATATCTTTTCAACAAAGAAGAAATGGTGGGGAACACAAATTACATCTACATCTAAAGTAGTCATATTAGCAACAGTTGTGATGAATTTGTAAACAGTATAGCTGGTAGCTTATTTGGAAGTTCTGCACATATTTGTGTTTTGTTCCTAAACGTCCTTGTGTACAATTTTAATGCCTAAAACGTGATAAGAATCTAAAGTGGTATACATCTGCTGCTTGTTTGGGTTTAAAAGGATTTTATGTACCATTGTTCAGTTCTGGTTGCAAGAGAACCTGCTTTTTACAAATTGAAAGGGGGGTAATATGGTTATTTTATGCAACAGTTGCTTTATAATTTCCCGAGCATTGGCTAGGATGTCAGTATGAAAAGTGCATAGTCTACTCTACTTTATTGGAAATTGATTGCCTGAATTGATATGATACACATTTTTAAATTTCCTTTTTTTAACAGGAAAATTGTCTCCACAAAGCCCTTCAAAAATGTGTGCTGTAAAATCAATCAAAGTGGTGTTTCACTGCTTTATAGCCTTTATACATGTATCAGGAAATATTTTCCCTTCAGTTCTGGCTTGCTATGTTGTCAAAGATTCAAGAAATTCAACATGGAAGTTATTAAGTTCTTGCTATGGAATTCCCCCACCTGCCTGCCTGAGTAGTTTGTCGCAAAAATGTCCAAGTTTGACAGTGATGTTTTTGTATGATCTGTTTATGAAATAAATTTGAACAGCTTTTTCCTTTATTTGGGCAGAGTAAAATCAAGAACACTCAACAAAACTGACACCATTGTGGGGAGTTTCAGATAGTAATTATAGAGGTCAGGGTGAGCAAATGGGGTCAAAGGTTACATACTTGACACTGTGTGTGTATGACCTTTCTCATGACCTACTTAAAGGGAATATACTGTACTGGGAAGACAAAAAGCCTTCAAACAGGAGATCGTGAGCAATATTCTTACCAATAGTCTTAAATGCATGTATTGTCCATTTTAGAAACTTGCTGAAAGTTATTTGCCCTCAAATGATCCACATTTGGAGAAATAAATGATTATATCTCAAATCCTTAAAATGTTCGGCCGAAACATTTGGAGGATTGGTGACTCAATCACTAATTACTACAAATGTGGATAATTTGAGGGCAAATAACTTTCAGCAAGTTTCTAAAGACCATTGATAAGCAGATTGCTCATTGTTACGATCAGTTCACGCCAGAAAGGATCGCACAAAATGATACCAATATTTAGTTCATGTGTTCTTTATTATATAGGGTATTTCCCCTTTAAAATCAAGACAAGCTTTCACTTTCAGTACCTGAACATCAATACATCAATACATGTATATAAATTACTTTACAATCTATGGATACAGGTTAGCTTACAGTGCTGGAGGATACTGAAGTCAAACGAATCCACAGCTCCCGCTGATGGTCCAGTTGATAATCCGATCCAGTATTCCCAAATTATGATCGTAGTGTTGATCCCAATGTTGTACGCTGAAGAGCAGGTATTCCAGATAGTCAAGTCCAAATAGATGATCCAAGATGGTCAAATATCAATCCACAGAGAGTGTGACTTCTACAGGCAGGGTCTCAAAGTACTATTAAACAGGCAGGTAGTTATCCACGTAGAGAAAATCCTTGTGTAAATCCACAGGTAAGTATTAGGCCAGGGTCACAACAAAATCTTAGAGGCAGGTTACTATATACCACAGATGACTGGAGCAAGATGATATGAAACTCTGAGGTCCTATATCCAAGTCACTCATACTACAATCTGTACATTCTAGAAGGTTCCATTAACTGTGCTTCCAGAAATTTCTCAATACATCCAGTAAGCTCTACATTGTACATATACCTATGCTTGTAAACATGACAATCAATATTGACCTGACCCAGATTACATTGATGAGTCATCGCTAGCCCATCTGAGCTCCTTTATTATGCTAATGAGTCTCAGCTAGCTGTAACATTCTTTCATGTAAATAACATTCCAGACTCTTCTGGGCAGTACACATTGCTAAATGTTTTTTTCACCAGTGAGGAATTTCACAAGCACACAGAGTGCAGCTAATTCAAGAGCCACACGTATGGCTCTTTGTATAACTTATACACATTTGTAACACTCATGAACACCTGTTTGAAGGCTTTGAAGGCACAGTTCTAGGTCCCATGTTACATGTAGGAAGATATCATGCTACCACACTGCCTGCTTTCTGCTTAAAACCTTGATGTATTCTGAGGAGCCTTTTATTGACAGGAGACCTTCTCCACATAACCTGGCAGGATTTTGAGGGAACATTAAGAGTGTAGCGTCCTAGACATAGTTATCTATGTAATTCAAAAATGAAGTATAAACATGGCAAATCAATATTTATAACAAGGTATAATGTCCTTGACAAGACACTGTTATTGTACAAATTGCAACATTTAAAAGAAAGTTTGCCAAAGATCCTTCAAATCTCTTTGGAAAAGGATTGCATTAATCTGAAAAGGAAACAGTTAGTCTCCAAACATCCTATTCTTAGATGCATGTTAACATGATGCTAGTGTATTTTTATATACAATCAACTTCCCTCTGGTTGGAGTATTTGTGATAAAGACTCAAACCAAAATCCAGTGGTTGCTTTCACAAATCATCCCCAATCAATGTCTTGGGATGTCGTTGCTTCAGAGAGGCCTTCCACGTACGTCAGCAGGAGCCGACCAAACCAAATCCGCAGATCTATTTCTATCTCCAACCACGATAGCACAGAAAGGGGAATGAACTGCATAGCTTTTCTTTTCTCTGCTTGCCCGCCCGCCAGTATATCCTGAATGGAAGTATCTTCATTTTATTGATGATAAAGAGAGAAAAGGATGTACCATGTACGTAGATGGAATCTTGATTTGATCATTGGGATTGGGAAGGGGGAGGGGGAGGACGAAGGGTGTAACTGGGGGGGGGGGGGGTGTGTTCATTTACTGTGAGGGAGCCAAACGAAAGGGAAACGGGAGAAAGAAAGAAAGAAGATTGTTGGCATCCCATGAACAAATTTATTTCTTGGAAACATGCTTCATAAGCCTGTCATTTGATTTCTATGAATTGCTTTTTATTTTGGCAATATGAGCTTTGTAGCTTTGAGTGAGCGATGTATCACCACTGTGCACTGGAAATAAACAAACAAACACATCAGGGGCCATATTCATGAAACCTTACTAAGCTTACTGTAGTTAGCTGCTATAGTGCATGCAGCTGAATGCATTTTAGTAGTTTATTAGGCTTAGTAATGAATATAATTATGATATATTATAATTATAATATATATATATATATAATAATTATATCATAATTATAATATAATTTCATGAATATGTCCTCTGGGGTCTGGTTTGCTGGCAGAGACCTGTACCATTGCAAATTATGCAATATCAATATCAGCCATATCTATATTTGATCCTCCATTTTCTATATGCAGATATTGAATCACCATGTTGGACTCAAGATTTCACAGAAGTGACGATGAAATATTAAGAAGGAGAGAGTAGGAGAAAGAGTAAAATTAAGGGGTGAAAAGAAATTTGAAAAAAAGGAGAAAAAGGAGAAGGAAAGTATGAGGTTGAGAAGATATATGAAAGAAACAAGAAGAAGTTCAAGGAAAAAAAGAGAAAAGCAGAAAGAAAATACTTGGAGATAATTAAAAGACTTCAAACATGGCTGCCAGTATCATATTTGTTTCACTTTAAAACTTTGTGACTCAATAGGCCAACACACAATGCTCACTTTCTTTAAGGGCTCTTTAAAGGGCATATACTGTACTGGGAAGGCAAAAAAGCCTTCAAAATGTAATTGTTAGC
The DNA here is from genome assembly GCA_963669155.1 of Arbacia lixula. Taxonomy (NCBI): domain Eukaryota; kingdom Metazoa; phylum Echinodermata; class Echinoidea; order Arbacioida; family Arbaciidae; genus Arbacia; species Arbacia lixula. The sequence goes on along the minus strand of OZ022578.1, from coordinate 21,284,109 downwards.
AATCTTCTTGCCAATGGTCTTAAATTCATGTATTTTCCTTTTTAGAAGCTTTCTGAAATTTATGTGCCCTCAAATGATCCACATATGGAGTAATTAATGAGAAATGATTAAATCCCTCAAAATGTTCGGCCCGAACATTGTGAGGATTTGTGGTTTAATCACTCATTACTCCAAATGTAGATCATTTGAGGGCAAATAACTTTCAGCAACCTTCTAAAATAGACAATACATGAATTTCAGACCATTGGCAAGAAAATTGCTAACAATTACATTTTGAAGGCTTTTTTGCCTTCCCAGTACAGTATATGCCCTTTAACAAAGAACACTTGTGCTCTTTAACTGAGACCACTTGGTTGAGTGCCAGCCTTTCTCCTCCATATAGTTTCTACAACCCTTATCCAACGTTCTGTTTGTCTTTGTTTCGGTAGACAAGATGATATGAGAGTCTCAGCACTTCTAATCATCGTGTCATTTAGAATGTTTTTATTTCGTTTTTAAGGCAGTAGTTGAGGTATCACTTGTAATTAGTTGTGTCCTGGTTCAGAGGAGAAGGATAAGAAATTGAATAGTGCGATATCCTTGTTGTCAAAGAATTGTTAGTGAATGAGCCTGTACTAACCATTTGTGTGATTCTGCTTGTGCCGGACAAAATGATGTACCTTAGTGGTGAAAGTGGGGCATACAGAGGTACAGATTAAAATTTGCATATACCCTAGATGTATCACATTTCCATGGACCACTTTTCCGTTTCTGAAGCAGGCCTTTTCTATTTCACAAGTTGTGGACCATTGTTTCAGCGCTAGTAAGATATTAAGGGTTTGCATTTGAATTGTGCATATCAGTTGAACTCCATTTTTTTATATGTTTGATTTGTGTTTACATTCAACATTTTGTAAGCACAGTACAACTTACACAATATTTGCATATTGTACATTTTATAATTGAAAAACTTGCAATACAATTCTTTTTAATTGCATCAATTTACTTGAAAAACAATAAACATTATTCTGATGACACCTACATGTATACAGTGTACCCAGTAAATGTCTGTACTTTGTTGTGCAATATGTTTTATCCGAGGATAACACTATGTCCTTCATCAAATGTAAGTACTTTAGCTCTTAACTTGTCGGGGTAATCCTGTGCCAGAGGTTTTCTCTATTACAGTTTGGTCAAAATTTTGTGACAGCGGCACATTACCCCTTTGTCACAAAAATGCGACAGCGGCAGGTTAAGAGTTAAATAAAGTCATAAAAGCACATTAATGAATACTTAATTGAGTGTTGTGACATGTTGTCTCACACCATTTAGCCATAAGGTCCTTAAAATATGATGCAATGCTTCTAACACATGTGCATTCATGTATTGTACACATCTCAACAGGATGCTTCAGAAATGACTTCATCGACCAAGTTCCTTGTCTGCGGACAAAATGACTCATTTTTACCATCACTTGTATCTCCCAATAATGATAGGCTAATCAGGAAGCGTAACCTCATGATTTTCGCCCTGCCTTCAATCTCAACTTCCATAAAGGCCTTTGCATTGAGGCTGTATATAAGGGAAGAGAATGTCTTTTTGGTGAGCCTAGTCCCTGCTTGAAGACACGACATGTAATGTTTATTTTTATTGCAGGAATGATCTATTCATCAGACTCTTTGATAAAAAAAAAAAAAGGTATCACAGTGACATACATTGTATAACGATGCATTTGGCCAGTGCAATCTTTGTTTTCTTTCTTCTTCTTTTTTAAAAAAAATGTCCCGTTTCTGTCAAAAACTACAAAGTTCTAACAAAATTGGCACCTTTATGCTCAACTTATTTTCATCACTGCAGACATTGTAATACATTGTTTGAACTGAAAAATCAATTTGGTTGTAACATTGATGGATTTTAAAGGAAATATCCATCAAAAAATTTAAAAGAAGAAGACAGTAATATTTCATCTTGTTTATAGACACACTTCAGAGAAATTGTGTTGGAATTTACATGAATTATATTTCAGTACTAATCAGTAATAAGTTTTAATTCTCTATTTATTATACATGTGTGCAAGCAGAAATGAAGTTGATTGTGGTTACACCTGTACTCCTAGTACTTGATTCAATTACATTTTATGCAATGGCCCCCACATGAACATGTATGCAAATTGCAGGCAGTGAAAAGTACATTAGATGGACTGGATGGATCAATAATGACGATTCCCTGTTGCCAGTCAGTGAGTCAACATCTTAGGAAGATGGTCAGTTAGTCGATGCAGAGTATGGTAATGAAGATGGAAGGCTGTCACTCAAAGCACAGTCCCACTGATACCAAATCATGTGGGGTTTCAGTGTAGTGGGGGCATCCCCTAGGTGCACCTCCTGATAGAGTCATTCTCTGATACATAGCGAGCACTATTGAAGGCAGGGGTTGGAGGGGGGGGGGGAGGGGAAGTGATGGAAAGTAGCTTTACTTCCAGTCTGTTTGGCCTTTTTTTTTTTACTCCAAAATCTATAAGTTACAGGACTGGGTGCAGAAGCCTAATCATTTCTACCTCGCTTCTGGCTGAGAGAGGTATACAGAGAGAGAATGGAAAATAACTAGTGTTGTGACTATTAGCCCATATTTTACAGTTTGGAGGGGAAGGAGGTTAGATGTTCACACCATCTTTAAAAAAAAGGGGGGGAGGTTGGAGGTTGGATGTTCATACCATCTTTAATAGGAAAAAAAACAAAATGGAAAAGGTAAGCAAAAAATTGCTTAACCCAAGCCTTTTCTAACACACTGTATTGAGAAAAGTTGTGCTGAATTTCTAATACTGATTATAAATTTTACAACATCTTCATCTATACCAGTAATCATCATTAGATACCAGTAATGTACATGCAGACATTTCTTTTCTGCCTGAACTGCTGCTCAATTTTGCATGAGCTATTAAGTATTTTAATGTAAAAAAATTACATTTTATACCCCATGATGAAAACAAACCAAAGGGGCTTTTTTGTTAATTCTCAGCATTCACAACATTTTGGCTAATTGCCCAATTCCCTAGATGTATTTTCTATTCATTGCACGAGGATCACATATGTCTGCTAATACTGCAGTGCAGTTATAAATAATATCTGATGATTCACTGATGATAATGATCATGGTGTTCAAACATAACAAGGACAGTGATCGTGGCTCTCCCCATATACGAGTCAAAGAACCCCAAACCGCCGACATTAGACAAACAAATAGAATGCAACCAATAAACATGTTAATGGACGAATTAGCGTCAAGTACTAGGAGATAGTGAAGGAAGTGTGTACTGGGTAGCAAGTTGAGAAAACATGAAGGATCAAAGGTTCACGTTCAAAGTTGCTTGGCTTGGGAGATGCGTATCGTTCTAGGCATGCATGCCGCCAAAAAACCACAACAGCACTTCTAATGTGTGTATATGCAACTGAGTGAGAATTTGCGGTACTGCAGTTACATGTATTGCGCTTATAAAGTACAAATCAGTTAAGGCCACATATTGAAAGTAACAGCATTAATGAGGTGCGTTTTACTCGTTTCGTCGACATCACTATGATTTGGATCGAGCTTGAGGTATGTCTCGTTTTGATCATCAAATGTGCGAATTCGTGCCGATTGGTAATGTATGAGATGTGAGAGTTTAATGTGTGGTTTTCCATAAAATATATCATTTGAGAGATCTCCTGTATGTCCTGGTATGTGTTGTTTCATTTACATGTCATGTGTAGAGACACCACGCACATGATATTACGCACAATAGCATAACGATAACAGGCGTTTGTTCTCCGACAGCCGAGTAGATTTTATCAACATTCTCCTGACACCAAACATATTAATGGTGTCATAAAAGTTTTTAATAAGTCAGCACTCACAAAAAGCGAACATGAGTGAATGGTAATTATGATATTTAATGACTTATTATTCTGTAATGTGTCTATATTTGGGAATGTGAAGATATGTCTTGCTGAACATGTGGGTCTTATGGAAGTGTGCTGAACAGGAGAAAATTGTAATGATTATTTGAGGTGGCTCTTTTTCACATTGTGGGGTCCAAACCACCCCTGTGAAATTTTGTCACTATTGCTGACTAAAAAATCCATCTGATATCCTTCTGTGACTATCAATTGTCTTGAAATTTCAGACTGTGTCTAAGCTTGTTCTGGAAAAACACACTTAAAAAAGTACATGTAGGTATTTACAACATTTTAGGTGGTGGTATGATATGTACTTGGACCCCCCCCCCCCCCCCTCTCTCTCTATCCCTCTTTGAAAACATCCCCACTTGACTTCGTATAGCATGCTAGATTCCCCACCATTCATTGGGAATCAAGTACACAGTCTGGATACATTTTTTGTACATGTACACTACAGCTACAGCTCACCGCGGTATATTTTGTCCAGTTCAGCATGAAACATGATGCTTTAGCCTAAAAAGCATCACGTTTCATACTGAACTGGACAAAATATATCATGGTCTAAAACTGCAGCTCCTTCCTTTTCTTCCCTTTCCCTTTCCCTATGCCAATTCCTTTGAGCTGGAGTGTACATGTATGTAATTGTCAAGGCAGTACAGCTTTTAGATCTTGTAGCTGGGGGAATTGTTTATTAGGAGGTTATTGCTTTCATTACCACACTGAAATAGAGAGGGTGATGACACCAACCTCTCCCCCCTCTCTCTATCCCTTTCTTTCTCTTTCTCCCTGTGTGGTGCGGTCTTATGAGGGGCGTCTTCATTAGCCCGATGTGGCGAAATAGCTAGGTAGTTCTGATCGGGATAGCCTAGCCAGATCACGAAATAGCTAGCTATTTGCGTCTTCATTAGCCAGATCAGGCAAAATAGCTAGCTATTTGGTTGAGAAAATTTCCCAAGAAATCTTGGAATAGATGGAGCTAGCTCGAGCTAGTTTGCGAACTAGCTCGAGCTAGCTGGGAGTGTCTTCATTAGCCTGAAAATTTCTCAATCTCGGCATGCATCAGCGCGCACGGGCATTGTTTACGTACTAGGCTTTCATACGTGCGTGAACGCGAGTTCACAACTGAAGCCATGTGGTCGTGGCCTATTCTCGTCACACACTGCTGGTATGTGCGAACATCGGGATAATTTATGCATCCCGAGTTTTGAGCTTATGTATCCCGAGTTTCGAGCTTAGGAAAACGCAATTGCAACTTCAGGCAAGTTCCCCAGATCAGCAACCTAGCTCACTATTTCGTCTGATCGGGCTCATGAAGACGCACCTATGATATCACCGCTTTTCCTTGTCTCCCTCCCCATCTCTCAATCCATCTGTCCTTAATCATGTAGGCAAGACAGCTTTTAGAGGTGGACCAAGATATCCCTCCAGCTTGCTGCATGTGAAGATGGTAGCTGTGGGAATAGTTTGTAGCAGATTATTGCTTTCATTAGCACATTAATATAGAGTGGATGATGGCACCCATCTCTCCCACAAGAGTCCCAGTATCTCTCTCCTCCCCCCCTCAAGTCCCCCCCCCCCCTCTCGCTACCCCTCTCTCCCCTGCACATCAGCGGTAGTTGGTTAACCTATTACATGCCCCTGTCACATTTTTGCACACACACTCACCCTTAAAAGCATAAATTTCTGCTAGCACAGAATGGGTTAACCCTAGCCCTTCCTCTAGCGTCCCGTCCCTGGATACATTGGAGCGTCAGCATCCACTTCACCCTCATCACCTCAAGCAACCCCCCCCCCCCCCCATCCCTCCCTCTCTATGTTCCCACCACTAAATGCTCTCACTCCTGTCCCACTATGAAGCTGGAATGAGTCAGGCCGCAGGCCGTGTAACGCGATACGTCTCATAAATTATTTGGATTGCTTCGTGACTAATATGTTTGCGCCATTTCGAGAAACAGAGACGTTTTGTCTGAATTCCTGTATCCACCTTAATTATAGATTCCCCTCTCATCCCCCGTCTCCCACCACTACATTATCGACTCTCGTCGCGAGCTCGTCATGACTACTCCTATCCCCAAGTCGGAATACTCATCGTCTCCTTTCTTTCCGCCCTCCAAAATCTCTGAATCTGATTGTGAGTACCCTGCGTTCACCTGTATCCTTTATGTGGTGTTTATACAGTGCTTCTTTTGTGCTAAGATATTTGCTTCATGTGTGAATAAGGTTTATCATTCCTACAGTGCTTCTAGTTGGAAACCCCAGATGTTTCTCAATTGTGGAGTTGAAAAAAAACAAAACAATTGTGATGTTTGCACAAGCTAGGGAGAATATGTGGAGACATTCATGAATATCCAAAAATATATCATTGATTTGGATATATTCATGTACTTGGACTTTGACCTGCTTGATGATGTATTTGATAATATTGGTCGAGTGATAAACATTCCATTGACAGGCCTTCTATTTTATATTAAAATTTAGTTTGATGATTAAAACATACAGTATCAGATATGAGTCAATATGTTATGTTGTTGAAAGCTTGTGTCCTCTTCTTCCATTTCTGTCATCAGCAAAAATACAGATGTATTTGTGTGTCGTATCTGATGGATATCAACAATGTAAGGCACAGAAACCTATAATATGAGGAAGGATTTAGACAAAGCAAACATTAGAGCCTGCAATCCCGCTCCTTGTTTTCCTACCGAGCTTCAATCAATACAAGGGGGCACGCGCCCGCAATAAAGAGCTTCCCTCCGCAAACAGTCTGCTTCCCTCTGTTGTTTCCCCGCCGCTTAGTGCCTAACCAAATCAAGCGCACCGTGGAGCGGAGCGAGAGGCTATCATCACGTTTTTGCGTGGGAGGCCCCCCCCCCTCTTGATCTGTGCCCATCGCGTCGGAATAATCATTATGCCCTGTTTGCGGCAGGGAGGGATCCAAAGAGAAACAAAAAGGTGACATAATTTCCCTCCTTTTTTTCTTGTACGCTCCCACACACATAGGGCGGGGAAAATGTCAACTTAATAAGAGAGCCTCTCTCATGCACTGATACATTGCAGCATAATGCATGCTTTTTAGCTATCGCAACCAAATCAAACAAACGTGGTAATCTTTTGATTGGAATGATTTGGGGATAACCTGACTTTCTGCAGCTTAAATGTCACCTTGCATGAGTAGCTTATAACACTTCAAAAATATTTTGGGAAACTAGTTTGAAAAATTTAAGAGACTGCATGTCAGTTTACATTTTCCTCATTTACAAGAAAGGTCTCTTTTGTTAGTTACTTCCTTTTGTCAGATTATGGCTGTATGAGACTCAGTAGTCAGTAATCATTGTATCACATTCCTACTGAGAACAAATTGAGGATGATTAGTATACTATTACACTGGACATTCATGCTGCAAATTTACCTGTATAAAGATATAGTATAGCCTTTTATTAAGACAACTGCAACCATAGCCTGTAACGTAATTATTGCCCACTGCATTTTTTTCTTTGATATTGAAAACTATACAGAAGATATATAGCCTGGTTTTCAGGCTGCTTGACATTTACAATCCAAACTTTCACAAGAATACATGTGGGTCTAACACTTACATGGAAAATTCTCCATAAGTTAAAAATGCCTGAAACAGCCTGAAATCTAGACTAATACATTGTCAGTATACACAACATGATCACCGCATTCTCTTGAAGTTAGCAGGATCAGATTTCATCCCAAATAACACTGACTTATTTGGCATGGTACGCAGCAGAGAGATCATGGGTGTCAATCCGCTGCAATTCCAGGCCCAGTTGTAGTGTTTATCACTACGACAACCAAACTAGTTACTCTATTCCAAAATGTGTCTGCCTGTGGTGAGCCCACAGTTTGGCTACAAGGATGTTTACTATATTTCTCATCTACAGTCACAGGTCCAAAAACATAGGGTCTAGTTTATAGTATTAATCATGAGACTAGTCACACTATGTCTTTCCCCTTCCCTGTCAAGCCAGATACGATATATCTACAGAGCAATTAGTCTACTCAAGCCAGGCACATTTGAAATTCGGACTTATCCTTTAATTGCAAAGTTTCGACCGTAATTATCCACAAACCTAGAACCAAAGCAAGAGATCATGCATTGATCATCATTGAGCAAAGCTAGTCACTTGCATTGGCATCATCATGTGGGATTGAATATATCTCGCAGCAAGTTTAACATTTTTTGTCCAGATTTTGGCCGTATATAGGGAATGCTGGGTACAATCTAAGAATACCAATAACCCAGATTTGTCACTTGCTTCCCTTTGTCAGAATAGAGCAGCATAGTACGTGTCTCTATTTTGCATTTTGGATCAGTAATGTCCAGCAGATTGGAAACCAGGCTTCATCATAACAGGACGGAATCGCTTCAAAATGTTGCTGATAGCAAAGGAGGCCGGGACTCTTTGGCCGTGTTTATCAACTCTCTTTTTTGGTAGAATTAAGGTTTCCAAACGTGTTTAAATTTTTTTAAGCATGTTTAAATGTGTTGATAAACGCAAAGGTGTTTTGATTATGGGGTTTGGAAAGCTGTTTTGAAACACACAAATTTGTACGATCCTTAACGCGTTTAAACCAGAAACACGTTTAAAGAGATAAACGCAAAGCTGTTTTGAAACGCATTTAAACCATGTGTTTTCGGTGACAAGGCCGGATTTCGACTTGGGCGATCGAGTTGATAAACGCACCGTTTTTTAAAATGCGTTTGGAAACGCGTTTGTAAAGGCCTTTGGAGTTGATAAACGCACCATTTTTTAAAACGTGTTTGGAAACGCGTTTGTAAAGGCCTTTGGAAACATGTTTAAATTTCTGAAAAGTTGATCAACACGGCTTTTGATGATGGCAGAACTGTCATGATTACAAGTTCCCTGTCTTTTTTACCACTGCTATCCATTACCTGTAGTCCCACCTCATAAACTTTGAAGTAGGCATGGCCTAGCCCTAGCACCCTAGCTGCTGCTTACATGACCCTGGTCTTAAAACTTGATATCCCTGGTGATTGAGCTGTGATGTCTCACTTTATCTGTAAGGTAATATTTTTATTTCAACCTTGTTTATTTTCCTGCTTCTGTAGTGTAACTCCCAGCCTGGCGGTCCTTTCTAAGCCCAACAACTAGTGTCACAAGTATGCATTCAGGTCTGAATGTGACAAGACTAACTCTCCCCTCCCCTGGGTCACAAGGGGTCTGTCTCATGTGCGCAAGACAGTCTGGAGACTGATTAGGCTACTGCATCCAGCCCCGTTCAGATTCAGAGTTTGGATGATTAAATGCTTAGAGTCTGAAGCTTAGGCTTGGATGACTTTGCTGTGGAAAGAATTCTTGCCTTCATGGCAGTCATGTAGCTTAGGTCATGGAGATCCGCTCTATGGCTGACTAAACACTGGTAGTAGTCTCCACTTTCTTTTTTTTTAGCAATGTTTAATTGTTTTCTGGGTGTGAATGTGGTACACATATTGACCAGTTCGTCTGCTAATGCAGCCTATATAGGTTGTAGACTTGTTTGTAATTAGATATGTTAAGTTTCAGAATGTGGACTTTGAACCTGCAAGTTTATTTTTGAAACACATTGTATCCATGGATACAAGAGTACTCAAGCACATGATACTGTAGTATGTGGTTAAGTCAAGTGTAACATCCTGAATTGATTGCAGAATATCTTTCAGAGGGATTTTAAGTGGTGACTGCAATTTTCATGATTACAATGTTCGAAATTTGTTTAATCCTATGTTCAAATACTGGCCCTTAGAGATGAAACAATACCTCTTTTTATTTTGTCACTTTTGAAGACTGGGTCTGATCTGCAGACTATCATTTGTCATGTCATTACAGTGTAAAGTATGTGTATAGTAGGATCCCATCTCTTCGAGCTGTAATGTTTGCCAAGTTGGAGTGTGTGTGAGGGAACCTTTATCCCTTGCATGTACAACATTTGTGTGTGTGTGTGTGTGTGTGTGTGTTCCAGTGTTCCGAAGCTTAGAAATCGCCTTCATCCCTACATTCTCACATACATGTACACGTCAGGATACACAGTATATTGCCTGGAACCCACGAGCCCTCACATACATGTATGACACACACACTCATACACACACCACACATGCATGTACACACACACACACACACACACACACACACACATAAATAGTGGGGGTGTGCTAGCAGCTCACCTACGCCAGACACACATGTTATATATTATTATCCCACACATATCCCTAGCCCAGCTCTCTCTCTTTCTCTCTCTCTCTCCTCCCTCTCTCTCTCTCCCGCTCTCTCTCGCTCTCTCGCCCTCTCTGGCGCTCTCTCCCTCTCCGCCGCAAGCAAATGGAGTGTGGAAGAGCACGCCTGGCTGGGAATGGGACACAAGCTGAATAAGGACGGGGGTATATTTGCGTCAACACATCTTGTCGTCATCAATTCAGGTTGTGTAGTTCTCAAGTTCGTTTGCGCTCGCTCCTGGAGCACTGATATGTGGATTAGTAGGAAACATACATTAGGAGGAGTATCTTAATTCACACGTGAAGTGAAGTTCCCTTGAAGTTCCCGTCCTGGCGCAACTGGGTTGACTTTTGGCGCCTCCTCTTGTTAAAGGTAAGGCCACTTTTAATAGTGTTTATTATGCTGAAGCCTGATCTGTTTTGATATAGGAAGAATCTGTAATTGTATTAACCCTATGGGGTTTGTGAGTGTTACTGATGTACGCACCTGCTGTCACACAGTCAGGGTTGATACAAATATTGATTAACTATCACATTAATTAGATGGGCCAAAGTCAAGGCTGCGCATTTTTTAAATCCAATATTCTGCTTCTTTAAAATGAGAAAAAACATGTTTTTGCAGCAAAATTGTGTATAATTTGCTTTGTCATTAAACCATTTTTTTTTACTGATCTTTAAAAATCTTTAAAACCCTCAACGATCTGCTCAAACCACTCTCATCTTGGTAATTCAAATGTTTTTTTTAATGTTTATTAAAAAAGTTAGATTTTGTTTTATTTTTATCAGAACTGCTGCTGTTTACATATACTCAGTACAAACTTTATTAACAAAACAATTTTATTCATACATTTTCACTTTTTGAAAGTATAAACAAGGTCCTGTGATGGATTGCTAATCCAATAAAAATAAACATCAATCCAAACTTGAGTAATGATTTTTAAGGGTTATGTCCTAGCACGGAGTGTCCCTGGATGGGTAGGCCTCAGTGGATTACAGAGGATTAATAGCCACTTAATCCTTATCCACTCACTGGAAGCTCTTTGCAAAAAATTAAGCATGGAGCACACATTGGGTTTTACAAGAAACAGTAAATGATAACTAATTATCCACTTGTAGCGTTGATACACATATTTTTTAATTAAATGTACCATCAATATTCTGACTTTTTTCTTTGTGCTGAGCCCAAATAAATTCAATTTTGTTGACAGGGTAAAATATCAATCATGTAGTGCAGATATAGTACAAGTATGCATTGACAGGGGAAATGAATTAGTGACACACAGCGTTGTAGGCTCAACAATATGTACCCTACAAGTTACATTGTGTACATATAATCTTGTGTTGAGTGTTTGTCTGTATGCTGCGCTGTGCCAGCCACTGAGCTAGCTAGCCAGCCAGCCAGCCAGCTAGCGACTACAGTGTACATTGTACATTCACCTTCAGCCCATGTAGTGTCTGTGCTTCCTGTTGTGACGCATTATTGGGTTCTGCTAGCTTGCACTTGGACCGGAGCCCTTCAGCTTCAGCGCAGCCCCAAAGTGCAGTAGTCTGAGTTCAAGGCTGAAAACCTCCCGTCTGTAATCCACTCTAATTAACGTGACAAAGTGATTGGTGTTGTGTTTGCGGTAGTGTGTGCTGTTCGTGCACAGGGCTGGCCTTAGTCGGTTAGTGACATTGACTGTGTGTCCTACACCACATGTGATGCATGTGTGTGTGTGGTGGGGTGGGGGTGGGGGGTGGGGGAGGGGGGAGGTCGGGGGTGTAATGGGTGGGGAAAAGTAATTAAAGCTTAAGTGTTTGGTCATAATTGTCATACCCTGCTCTTTTTCTCTTACAAGAATACAACAGTAAATACTCACTTGTTGGTACAAATGAAAGTGATATTAACAGGCATGCTTTCACCCACAATCATTTTGTTTTCATCCATAAAATATCATGCAAGGCTGATCGTGAGGTTACTATGTTAATTTTCTTAGAATATTGCACAGGCACTGTTTTGTACTGCCTTTGGCTGTAAACATATAATGTGAATGAATGATCATGCTATTAAACTGTATTATTGCAAAGTTGCACTGGATGTTATAATGTTGTTTTCAAAGCTTTTACATGAACATTGAGTCACATGATTGGGAATATTCAAATGAAATGTTCATGATTGAGCATTAGACAATCACACAAGCTGGAAAATTCACTGAAAATGTGCACCATCTTCTTGTTGTGTACAGAGAATCATTGTGCATCTTAAATGGAAACAAGCCCCAGTGGCAGACCGCTGTATCATTCTGCCTGACCTGTTCACAATGATTTAATCAAGCAAAGAATCGTGAATCATAAACATGGGAACAGACTATAGTGAGAGAGCATCTCATCATCATGCCTGATCTGTTCACAATTATATTATCATGCAGATATGCAGAGAATCGTTGTACATCTTGAATGGGAACAGACCTCAGTGGCAGACTACTGTATCATTCTACATTCAAGTGCACAATTATTTAAGCAAGCAGGAAAGAAAACTGTTGTGCATCTTCAGTGTGAACAGCCCCAGTAGGAGACCATTGTATCATTCCGTTTGACCTGTTCACAATCATTTCATAATGCAGAGAGAGAATCGTTGTGCATCATAAATGGAACAAATCCAAGTGGCAAACCCCTGTATCATTCTTCCTGATGTGTTCTAAACCGTTTCATCATGCAGACATGCAGAGAAGCGTTGTACATCTGAAGTGGGAACAGATCGCAGTGGCAGACTACTGAATCATTCTACATGACAGGTTCACAATTATTTAAGCAAGGAGGAAAGAAAAAAAACGTTGTGCGTTTTTAATGTGAACAGACCCCAGTAGCAGACCACTGTATCATTCCGCATGATCTGGCCATTATCTTATCACCTCTCCTGCTCCTCCCCTGAGGGGCATTTGGTTTTCTGAGGGGGGTGGTCTCAGCAGGAATTTGTCTGGCCTGCCTGAGCTGCTAACACTGCTCTGTGTTTACATGAGACTTCTCAGGCCAGAGTCAATTTGGCTGACCTTAATGGCTTGACCTCAGCCAGGGTCAACTGAGGACACTTTGGTCAAGAGGCAGGAGGGATGATTTACAGTTTATTGATAAGAGGTGACCACTATTGGCTGTGGGCTAGTCTTGCTGTCCAGACCATGTCTGTTCATGAAACAGGTTGAAAGGGGGGGGGGGATTTTATGTCTGTCTATTTCTTCAGTTTCGTGAACATATTTCTCTCCCTCCGTATATTTGTATTTCATTTTCAGGTCTTTATGTACCTTTCTCTATATATTTGTATGGCTATTTATATGTTTAATCTCTTCCTTTTCACTCCTTTTTCTTAATTTCACTTGTCCCATGCCTAACACTATCTTTTCTCTCTCACACTTTCTGACTAATTTCTCTCTCACACTTTCTGACTAATTTCTCTCTCTGTCTTTTCTCTTTTTCTTTCTTTCTATCTCTCACTGTCTTTCCTTTGCACTTGTTGCATAGGTCTCTTTAAATATGAATGTGATATTGCTTGTCTGTATGTACACATACCAGGAATGTGTTTCCTTTGTCGATTTGAATCCATCATTCTATATCCAATGCAAAACCATCCCCATACCAATCCACGTTTTCAACGGTCTCAGCAGTTTGATGTATTCATATAATTCGATAAAGGGCTAACTTTGACATTCCTACCTAGGGCTTGGGGAATGGAATTGAATTAGCTCATGGTCATTTCAGGTTAAATTTTGACACAGTGCACACATGTCTAAGACTGGACTGGAGAGGGGCACAAAAACAGAGTCATAAAGGGCAGTGTGTCTGACTGGATAGTTTCCAATTTGTTTTGGTATTTTCCTCACACGCTGCGTCATTTACCATTCATTAGTCCCAATCTGTGTGGGATCACGTCTCAGTCTTCCGAACCTGTTCTTTGTACAAATTATATGCTTGATGCTTAGGAGATGGCTGTACATTTGTCAGTGTCATGATACATGGGTCATCTGTTTTTTTGACACAATTGGTTGATGCTGTGATAAATACAGTAGGAAAATGTGTAATTTCATTGGCCAACATTGCAACAGGGGGGGGGGGGGGTGTTATACTGAGCACAAATAGAGATTATATTGTCATTGATTATTTAGGTCATGCGAAGGATGATCATCTATAATGATTCAAATTTTGAAGATAATTTTAAGTAACTTAACATTTGAAAGCTAAACAGCATCCTGCATCTCTCTTTCTTATGGCTATAGAAATAGCATAACAGAGGCTCGGTCAATAACACTTCCTCCTAAGTAATACCCCTTTCCCGCTGCCCGTCTCGGTGAACCACCGAGAGGTTCCCCGGTGAATTCACCGGGGAACCTCTCGGTGAAAGTTTCAGTGCCGTCGTTTCACACCGCTCTCGGTGAAACTTTCCCCTAGATGGGTTTTCTGCTCGCAACATGGGTGATCCCAGCGGAAGTGTGTGTAATAATGGCGCGATATTTCGCGCGCTAATTTGAACGTGCATATAAGCATGCAGCTAGTGCAGTGGTACGTATTGATGGTTCGGCGTACTCGTACAACTTCGTATCTCGCAGATTTTATTGCTCAGTGTTGAAATTCGCAATATTTGCAGGTCATTATTGTGCACAAAAAGGAAAGGAAGAATGGAATTTGCTATCATTGTATCACTGATGCTTTGGAATCAAGGACTGTTCGAATTACCTGTACCTGTACGTGTGGATTTGGGAGGTCGAGTGCACGCTAGCTAGCTGAAAACGTGTGCATGACAGGAAACAAAACATGACCTTTGACATAATCTGCATATTTTCCCCGGTGTTTCACTGAGACGACCTTTCACGCTGGGCGCTCTCGGTGAACCACCGGGTGATCTCCCGTTGAACTATCGGTGTTCACCCAGGACGCTTCTCGGGTAACAATTGCCCAAAATTTCATCGGTGTTTCACCTAGGCTTCCCCTAGGTTTCAACCGAGAGACCTTTCACACTGCAGGGTTCCCCGGGTGCCCCCAGGTGCCCCCGGGGAAGATTTTCTTCAGCGGGAAAGGGGTATTAGAGTCAAAAAGATGCAACTTGTGGGAAATGGTTTGCAATGAGCAAGCTGTTTTTGATGGGTTATTCTAGTGGATTTAGTATCAAATCAAGTGGTGAAATGTCAAGGTCAGGTTCTTCTTTGCATCTTCTACTGCAATTTGGGTAAAGGGTTTTTACATTTTTATGAGGTCAGTGTCAGTGCCAGAATTCTTGGAATTTCAAAGTGATATTAAGTTGTTGTGTCCCTGTTCCAATGGGGGCTCAGGGCTTGCTAGCCCACAAAAAAATGGAAAAGAGGCCTTATGAAAAATCATGCGTTTTTTTTCTCATATAGGGTAAAAAGCATGACATAGCTTAGTATGTATGCTTCATGACCGAAGGTGTGACATCCAAAGAAGATTGTGACGTAATGTTGTTCGTGCCGATGGCAATGGCATTCGTTAGCTGCCGTGTAGTCCTGCGCCTGCAGCATCCCGTAATTTGCAAGAGAGCTAAAGCGCGGCTTGTTCGGCAGTAATGTTGGCAGATCAATGAACGTTTGGGAGACGAGAGAATTTGAGAGATAGTTAGGATAGCTGGTGAAGGGAAGATGTCCACCTGGGTATACTGATTAAGACTCTGAGGGCTCAGAAAGATTTAGCACCCCCCCCCCCCTCCATTGGCCCCCATCAATGCCAAAGAGAACCCCAGTTAATACCCAAAGAGCCTCTGTTAATCTTCTCCCCCCTTAATAGGGTATAATGCATTATATGACTCAGGCTGTCAGTTTCATTACGGTAGACTTGATATATAGTAGTAATATTTGTTTTCTTCTGATTGAGAACACAATTATGAAGGAAAGTTATCCTACAAATTATGTGCATTTCATGACTTTACAGATTGTGGAAAGGCTTGATCATGACCGAGGTATAACTTTATTACAGTTGTTACATTTTCTACAAGTTAAGAGCTCTACAGTACTGGGCGACACATCTACAGACCAAGAACTGATTGGTCATGATCCTTCACATGTAATTAACAACCAGTACAATTGCCAAATTCATCCTATGGATGCAAAGGAGGTGCAATGTCTCTAAAACAAGGAAGTAATTTGAAAAAAAAATAGATTGTAGACAGGCTTGAGTGTGGTCAAAGTGTAACTTCATTACGATCTGTATGTTGTCTGCAGTTTTTGAGAAGTCATATAATATAGGACGACAGAGGCAAAGGCCCAAAACAGATTGATCATTTTCCTTCCCCTCTAATTAACAACCAGTGTGATTGCCAAATACGAGCCAAGACCCCACGGCATACGCTCTACAGAGCCCTGCAAACTGATCTCCTCTCTCATTTCATTCCCAGCCAGCATTGCTCCCAATAACAATAATTGCCTAGCTTGGATCTACCTAGCCTGGCTTTGTTTGGTGTGATTCTTTTTTAATCAAATAATTAATTGATGCGAGTTGATAGAGGAGGGATGAGGCATCGTTGAACTTGGGCCTAGCTTCTCGACTTCTCATCCCGCCTCATCCAGCTTCAGTCCGCATCCAGTGTCAGTTCAGCATGCACGCGTTGGGCCGCGGGGCCTTGAGGGAGGGGTGGATGGTGGTGTTGGTAGTTATCAGCGCTGGGCATCAGGGAGGCAGACGAGATAGATAATTGATGACCCTGGCTCATGCTCACTACCCCGTCCAATTAGGCGACTGGCCTCCTCCAGGGCATGTTCTCACTCAGTTCAAAGGACGCTTTCTTTCTAATTACGATCGCTTGCCTTCCTATTGTAATCATCAACATATAAACTGTATTGATATCATTATTCAAGTATGATGTGCTTAAAGCGAAGGCGCAATGTTATAGCATTTGTGATAGAAAAACACTAATAGGCCTAGTATATTACTGTGTGTAACGCTCTCAAGTTGTCCAAGAGTGTGATTTACACTTAAGTTGCACGTTGTGTGTCAGATGTTTCTCAGAAACTTGTAATGCTAATCTGCGTCTATGACATTTCTTGATTAATTTGAATTAATCAAGAAATCAACCTGTTGTTGTGTTTTCATTGTTCTCCTTTGAAATTGTTTAATGATAAAGAGATGTGCATGTAGGAGTATTCAGTAATCAATCTTTAACATTTATATGAAAAAATAGACATGTGATGTTGGTGATTGTATTAACCCTTTCAGTACCAGGTAATGATACTCCCATTCCAATTACAACGCAGTTTATCACCTATGGGACTGAAAGGGTTAAGTTGTATTCAATGCCTCCGGGGCACATAATGTTTATTTTCATACTCATTGCATCTCATAGACCATTGGATTAATTTATTTTAAAGACATGGCAGACAACAGGTTTAGGCCATAATTCTGCAGAGGTAAAGGTCTAAGACTGTAAATGTTACATGCCACCTTCTTGCACTAATCCAGTCATGAGAAGGTTCTACGATTCTGCAAGTCACAGATCCGTGCAACTGATCAGATTGTATTGTCTGTGGTGGCCTATTGACTTAATTAAATAGCCATTTTGGCAGTGTGAATGCGTTGCAATTATGTGCAGTCCAGAGCAGAGTGTATATATGTGTGTGTGTGTGTGTGTGTGTGTGTGTATGTGTGTGTGTGTATGTGTGCATGCGTGTGTGTACATGTGTCTGTG
This sequence comes from Arbacia lixula, assembly GCA_963669155.1. Taxonomy (NCBI): domain Eukaryota; kingdom Metazoa; phylum Echinodermata; class Echinoidea; order Arbacioida; family Arbaciidae; genus Arbacia; species Arbacia lixula. The sequence continues at coordinate 21,266,297 of OZ022578.1, read as the reverse complement.
TCTTCTTGTGGGGGCATTGTCTCTGTGAATCATCCTTCTTTCCCCTGCCACGCACCCCCGGGGCTGATCACCCGGCAACTGACACCATGACAAGATTGCTTAGAAATGATAGCAGAAATCTTTATCATTTTGGAAAGCCTCTTTCCCGATGTAGTCTTGGAAAAAGACCCCCCTTGACATCGACTCCCACTGCACTATATAAAAGGATGAGTTAGAGTACAACAAGAGCTCAGGGAAATGATTCAGATATTCATGAATGTGGATGCACACGTATGCAAGGAAATATCTACATAGATTCTCATAATTGTGCTTTATTTTCACAATTATAAGAGAGGTAAAATTTGTTAGGGGGCAATTTTTCAAGCTGGATATTATGAAACCAACACCCTTGAAGATGTTTTGCATTGTACATGATGAGGAATTTTGTTGCTGGGGCTCTTTCGTTATGGGGGCTCTTTTTTGGTATTACAGGGGATAAATTGCCTTGAGCCTCAGTGTAATTTCCCCACCGATACAAAAATACACTCTTCTTTCACTTACATTTATGAATATCTAGGAAAGACTAGTGTAGAAATACATACGCCCATGGGCAGTGGTACAGAGGTTTGTTACGTGCATAGAATTGTTGATTTCAAAATAATTGTTAGGTCTGGCAGTTGTCATCACGGGACAGAGTTTACAGATACTTTAGCTCTACTTTATAGCTTGATTTCCTATTTGATGAATATATTTGTATCTATAGATGCATGAATGTCTGAATTTTGAGACTAGGGTGATGGGGGTGAGAGGCTCGATTTGTTCATTTCGGTGGCTTGATCTCCAGTCAACCCCAGTTGACTGCTGTCCCCAGGATATTAGTAAATGGCCACTTTCCTGATACCCTGATAAAAAAAAAAGCGAGGGATGAAAAGAGAACAAGATGAGCGGAAGGAAATGCGGCAAAATTCGCTACAAATTCATATCCTGGTCACCATGGTAACGGACAGCGTAAGGCCCTTGATCATCTCGTAAAGATAACTGTCAGCAGGAAGGATGTTAAGAGATGAATACGTCTGTCCTTTTTGTGTTTCTGTCGCTGTCAGTCTTCCTAAGTTAAAAGATGTGGTTTCTTATTCTTGTGGTGTTGTTTGCAGTGAGATGGGGCCTTGAAGGGCTGACATTAATGGAGTTAAATGAAAAAGTGACCTTTGTTAAAAACACAGGAGGGGAAGTGGGGGAAAGTCAGAACTGTCTTTTATGTCACTGTGCACAATGAGGAATGATGCACTGTATCTCTTCAACAAATGGTTTTCTTGCTGAAGGATAGGGTCAGGGAGAATCGCTGTCATTGCTCTGATATATTCGTCCTTCATTTCTATATGAATGTCCATATTTGATCATTATATTTTACAGTACCATACTGTGAGAGTTCCATGACAAGTAAAACATAATGTATTACTGTATTGAGAGGCCTTACTGTACAAAGTAGTTATAGCATGCAAGAGCGGTGGGGGGTAGTAAATCTTCAGTATACATTGGGGGGGGGGGGGGGGAATAAATCTTCCACTTTCATATCAGTGTCTGGAAGCACAAAGCCCCAACAGGACATTTGGAATAACACTTCAGAGTATTCCCAATGAGAACTCAACATAGTTTCAAGAGTTGTAACAGTTGGAGAGTGATAACCTGAGGGAAGAAAGAAGTTTTTACTTAGGTCTGGAATGGAGAATACCAGAGTGAGAACAACAGACTCTCTAGTGACCCCATAATTGGGGCAAAGGGGGTGGGGTACATGATATCGGGCTGGACTCTACCCAGAAAATCATCCAGAGAGGTGAAGAAAGGGGGGAAGGGGGTAAGAGAAGTATTTGTCGTCCCCGTTTGGACAAGTGTTGGCTGGTGATCATGTTACAGAGTCAAGTTCACTGCCATCTGGGGGGCTGTTTCTGTGTCGTCTGTCTGTCCGTCTGTGGTCATACTGCGTTGAGAGGTAGTGATCTTGTGAGAGTAGAAGCCTGTAAACAATGGATTGAGCATGGTGAGGGTGGGGATAGGGTGATGGTAGGGGTGGTGATAGAGGTGGTGATGGTAATGGGGATAGGGGTGGGCTGAGGAAGGGGGGTGGGGATAGGGCAGGGATGAGGAAGGGATTAGGATAGGGAAAGGGATAGAATTGGGGATGGGGGTGGGGATAGGGGTGGGGATGGGGGTGGGGATGGGGATGGGGGTGGGGATAGGGATGTGGAAAGGGTGGCAGTAGATATTGGCATGAGGACATCTGTGGGGGAGGGGGGCAACATTGACTCTTTGAGATGGGTTTGATTTTCACATATATGACTCATATTACTCTCATCATGTAAATTGATATTTTTTTAAAGTCAATATGTCATAAACCAGTGACAGTAAACTTCCTGGGAGTAATACTATGTACACTGTACTTGTGTTGTGCTGTTTTAAGTATTGGAATAATTTATGCAATGTGCCGTTGTCCTAGACTGGTAACTTTCTCTTTCCAGTGCCAATGGTAATCTACATATTTCATGAGTAATTAAAGCAGCACTGGTATTGCTATTGGAATTTTGATCAGTATTGTGAATTGTAATAACTCTCATTCTCTTGTACTTTTCTTTGGTGAGTCACACATGATACAGTCATGCATTAACTTTAGATTCAGATCTTTGAAAACAGTCTTTCTTGGATTGGTTGGAGTGAATTTGTCATTCCATAGATTGCTCAAGGAAGAGGTATAAAAATACAAGGAGAGCTAAAGATCATATTTTTTTTTTTTTTTTTTTGGGGGGGGGGGGCATTTGTTTCTCTCCCTCCATTGTTTCATCATAAACACTGCTCAATTATATTTTTTGTTTTGTAAGTGATTCATGAATAGTGATAATATCTGTCCTTAAGTAATGTACAGTAGTGCTTTGCTGTTATGTCATCAAAGTGCTCAACAAATAACTGGTAATAAAACTGTTTACATTTTGCTGCATCGCAATGTAGGTTGAGTATTTTTGTAGAAAGTATAAATCCACACCGGCTTTATCGCTTGGTACGCAAGGTTATGATCCAGCTCTTAATTGAATTCCTGTCAGTAAGATACATGAAAACAACTTTCATAACAATTACCTCATCACACTTCTACAGGAAAACAAGTTCAATGCGTGCATATATTGTGAAGGGGAGTTAAGTAATCATAATTATCCATTCCCAAATTTAAAAAAGGTGGCGTAACACACAATTCTTATTTATATGCTAGGACTGCCCAGGAGATGCAATAGAAATTGAGTTGCTGCCAGGAATTTAAAGTTTGTTCACCCCCATTGGGTATATGATCTTAGGCTGCAGTATTGCAGTATTGGTTATTTTTTAGATAATGTGCCAATATGATGTTATTACGTATGATCCCCATTTAAAAGATAAACAGTGGGTGTGATGCCTAGCAGCCCAATGTCAACAGTGAATTGGAAAGGCTTGATGTTAACAGACCATATGGTCATGTAGATTTAGCTATTTATATATTCCAGTGTTTAAGTACCAGTAACTACGCCCGGATGGATTTCAAAGTAATTGTGCTAAATTGTCAACTTGATACCCAGATTGGAAACCTTGTACACAAAAGTAGATCAGCTGCATTTGACTTTGTGACATTGTGTTTGGTCTGGGTGTATTAAGTGAGCATTAGACAAATAATGAAACTTTATCCCACTCCAAGGGAAAGGAGTATTTGTGGGGGCTACTTATTCTGTATGAAGCCTGACATGAAATGAACATATTGAACCATGTCTTGTGTTATACCCTATGAGAAAATTGATATTTTTACAAGGGGCTCTTTGGTTGTGCATAAGGGGCTGTTTGGGGCATTTCTGGCCTGTCATTATGATGAAAACATTGTTGATCATTGTCAACTCATTGATGATTGAGCGATTGATGTGATGATTATCATCATAATTTTCATAATCAATTTACTGCTACTCCTACTGCTACTAACCGCTACTTGTACTACTACTACTACTACTACTACTACTACTACTACTACTACTACTACTACTACTACTACTACTACTACTTCTCCTACTATTATTACTTCTACTATTACTACTACTCCTACTACTACTACTATTACATGTACTACTACTACTAATACTACTACTACTGCTATTACTACTACTATTACTTCTACTACTACTACTACTACTATTTACTACCACTACTACTACTACTGCTACTACTCCTTCTTCTTCAACTACTTCATTATGACTGCTGCTACTGCCGCAATGATATTGTTTTTATGTGTCCATATCCATGTCCATGTACATGTACTACTAATGAAAATCAAAATGATAAGAACATGATAAAATATAAAATCAGTACAGTAATACTGTCCATGTTAACAAGTATGGCATTCAGCAGAAAGCCGACAAAAGTTAGTTGTACAATGCAACATGTACATGTACATGCTCTGCACAAAATATTCCGACCTTTACAATGCTGTATGTTGCAAAATGTTGCAGGATAGCAAGTCAGATCAGAGCTACAATAGCTCAGACTTTGAACTCAGACTTTGGCATGAGACGGTTTCATTTGAAGGAAGGAGAAACTGGGACATGTTTGTTGACTCTGAAGTAGCTTAGAAAATGCAATGTCTGTGCTGCATCTTAGCATACAGGTCTCATGTTCTTGCCAAGAGGTTCATGGTAGTGCATGCCAAAGCAAGATTGCTTGATTTGATAAAGAGCTAGTCAGGGGAACTCAAAGGGTATTTGCATTTGGGTGGGGAGAAGGGGGGAGGGGGGAGAGGGGGGGGGCAGGGGGATTCACGTACACAACTAGATACGACATGAGTGGTGTCAAATGGTGAAAAGGGAATGCTGAGAGTTGAACTATTCAAATTTGCTTTATTCCCTGTCAAGGTGAAACTTATTTAAAAAGTGTAATGTACTTGCACATGTACTATGTATTATCAATCATGAGCGTGGGAAGGTGAAAGGGGGGGGGGGTGATCTCTGTGCAGGGAAAGTAACATACATGTACACACTTATTCGAGGGGCCTCTTTCCAAGCATATGGTCACGCAACAAGCACATTACACCATGTTGTACATTACACCTTATGAGAAAGAAAAAACAATTGTTGGTAAGTGCTCTTTGTAATCTATGGGGCTCTGTTTTCCATCCAGAGTGGGGGCTAACTCCCCCCCCCCCTCGAGCCCCCATTTTGTGCCTCTGTCTACCTCCTGGAGTTTATTTAATTTTGAGATTGTGGAGGAGGTGCAAAGAACAGACTGATGCACCAGGGCGATGCCGGAGATGTCGCAAGAACCTTGAACTTCTGAGAAATTCATTGTTTGTGACGGGCTGGTGATAACTGATCCCAGCTCACTGACCTCGTGACGTGCAGTGCGCCGCTGTCGTGACGTGTTCTTGCATGACCTGTGGTGGCAGTATTCCTGTGCTGTCGGTTGGCAGATGGGGAAGGGGGGGGGATGACGGGGGGGGGGGAATCAAGAATTATAAGCAGGGGATACTTTTCAAGCTTGATGTCATGTATGTTTTCCATCATATCCTATGTAGGAAAATGATTTTTTATATGGGCTCTTTTGATATTTAGGGAGCCCCATGTCTAGAACCCCTGTTTATTTTTTTTTTCATTAGAGGGATGAGAAAAGACTCTAAGGGGGAAGTCAGGTTGCAGGCATAAACCTTTGATCAGCAAGTGAGTCTGACAGGTCAGAAACTACATTTGTACATAATATGACTTGAACTGGCAAGCCTGATGCTAGTCTTGATGCTAGTCTTGTCTTGCAGGCATACACGTATTTGTTATAAGACTTTTTCTGGTTTTACATCATTATTATCATCACTTTATCATTATTATCTTTAATTTATCATTATTATCATCACTTCATCATTATAATCGTTGATTCATCAACTCAAAGCCAAAACCTTAGTCCTTCATCCCTTGTTATCATGATAATCATAAACATCAACATCATCACTGTCATCATCACCATGTTAAATTGATGAATTCATTAATGGAAACCACCATTAGTATCAACAGTTAACACTAGATTCTCTTGATGTTCTCTATGACCTTACCTGAGTTCACCTAGGACAGTGTGTTACGTGACACCTTATGAATAGAACCAAGTCCTTTGATAGACTGCTTGGAATTAGAAGCAATTATCTCGGACTCTTGGCATCCCTTGGGCTCGCAGAACAGTAGTGGCGGTTTGTTCTGCAATTACACTATTATACAATTGCTGTCTTCTTTTCTCTTTTGTGAGTAGATGTACAAGTAAGTGCCTAAACCCCTGGATAGATGTGTAGGCGGGCTATTGTTCTTTTGTGCAAGAGGCGTGTTATAGTCTCACAAACCCCCTCTGAGAATCCCTGAGTGTAGTCTCTGGGCGCTCAGACCCCATTCTCACATAAAAAAAAATATTGTACCAGCTCAATGTGTCACCATGGTCTTTATAAGGAATTGATTATATGTCAGACTGCTTGGAATGGGCATCGCATTGTTGTTTTCTTTTGCATTTTGTTTACTCTAGAAATCCACTTCCAATTTACAGATGGATCAAAATGCATAGTGTGGGTGTGTACATTTGATGGTACACTGTACTTATAACATGATTTATGTCAAACGGCTAGTTCTATTAATAAAGTGAGGAGATAACACTTCGGACTAGAATAGATACCAATAAATGCTTTACCGTCATCCTCCTCGTTCATTCAACCCTCATGATTCTTGCGCAAAACAAATTTCAGAGTCTGATTCATGAGACTAACCCAGTCCACCAGTGCATTGCCTAATGGAGGGAGAAAAGAGCCAAGAGGGACTCTCTCTCTCTCTCTCTCTCTCTCTCTCTCTCTCTCTCTCTCTCTCTCTCCCTCTCTCTTGCCTTAACTTGCAGGTAAAAACCTCATTGTATTTTGGATGCTAAGCGAGGCATGTCCGGGGTATTCTATTCTTCCTCTTGGGAAGGCCATTTATTGTCGCATCAATCCATGAGGTTGCTCAACCATGCTCCGCCAGCCCCTGATCGTCATCATTATGCCCCAGCGCTGCATGTTTCCATACAGTATTTACGCATTGTGTGCGTGCCTGGCCGTGTAAACCCATAATAGGCTGATGTGTTATGATACTCTTGTGTCGAGACGCATTTTTGCGAAAGCTCCCCACCGATCACTGAAGAGAGACCGAGAGAGAAGCGGCTGACCCTTATATTTTTTAAAGCAAGTTTTTTGTTAGCTGCGCCATATTTTGCCGTAGACAGGATGATCATGGTGTGTTATCCTAATGGAGGTTGTTTGCCGCCACGGCTCGTATGTATTTAGCAGACGTGAAACCCGGATTGTGACAGAATGGACGTTGACGGGGATATCACTGAGCTGGTTAATGTAAGGAGAAAACATTGTTTGCAGGTATGAGAGCCTACGTTTGCGTCATGTTGCGAGTATGATACTGGAATGTGTGTGGGTGCATCTGTTTATCATAAAGTGTGGTACATACATGTTTCAGTGTGGGTTCAATGAAAGTTAATATACTCACTATGTATGAAGTGAGCTTGATTCAATATTGAGTGTATCAATTATATTTAATATGTGCTTTGTACAGGAGATGCAAACATACACTATGATCTGAATGCTAAATTATTTCTGTATGTGGACACATTTGAGTATTTTATGCAATGCTAAGAATATTCTTTACTTGTGAGTGGATGATGATAGTGCCTGTACTTCACACATGCGAAATTTGCAATATCACTTGACAAAATATGCTTCATACAGTTATTCTATATATTTATTTACCTCTTTGTGCAGACAGTAAACTAACAATACATTGGATACCCATTGTAAATTGAATTTCAACGTTACATCATCAATACTCATCACTGGCAATTTGATGATAATGTTTTTTTTGACATAATGATGTGCAGCTGTACAGCTGTGCTCTACTGTCTGTGTTGTGTGTAATAAAAGACTGCATGTGAAATATGTGTCATTTATTGCCAAATATATTACATTTGTGAGATCCCTCTTAGATTTACTCCTGTACCAAGTTTCGTTGTTATTGATAACAACAAATGTAATAGTCAGTATTTGTGCACCGGGGTAAGAATACAATACAGTTGGTTGACAGGTTACTACACAGAACTTCCTCCAAATACTGTGACATCAGTATTCAATGTCAGCTTGCTGAAACTCAGTTGTGAGTGTGACAAAGAAACAGGAAGTTAAAATTTGTTATTACGCTTATTATTTTTTTTTTACAAGAGCTGCCATTAATGATGACTTAATGACAATGGTGGAGAATGATATCACAGGACAT